>LPNX011051424.1:64029-82490 GCA_001517045.1 Pseudotsuga menziesii | reverse complement strand
TTAAGGGGGGGTGTTGGAGACATTTACCACCATACACACTCATTTTGGTCAATTTGGCCTAGTTAAACCAATATCCTAAGTTTTATTGACTTAATTGACATTAGAGGAGCACTAGATGACATCAGCATGAGCACACCCATGCCTACCTTCAGTCAAGGAGGCTAACTTATCCTTCTCCTACATTCGGGGAGGCTAACTGGAGCACTCCGGGGGTGATCTGAGTGTCATTAATTCCCCATAATGCTAACTTATGGTTACAATCAGTTAAACAGAGCAGTGAAGGAACCTTCCTTCATTAAATTAATTAATTATTAATTATTTAATGAACTAGATTCAACAGAGGCTCCTCCAACCACTTATGATGGTTAGTTACACTTTAGTTAACCTCATCAGGGTTCATTGGAGTCATTGATGCGCTACCACTTGTTGGTTGGCTTGCAGTGACATGTGTCTGAGCTAATTTCAGTTAGACTCAGTCATTTATTGCACTCTGACTTTAGTTAGGGCTCAGTTGAGTCAATTAGGGTTTTGATCAGTGGTTAACTTTAGTGTTGACTATGGCTTACATTCAGTTAAGCTAGACTCACTCATTCAATTCGAATGACCTCCTTGGGAGTTCGAATTGCTTTTTCATTCATGCTTGCAGCATGACCATTGTATTGTATTACTCATTCTTTGTGTGAATATACATAGCGGCTACTCATTTTGTAGCACAATTACACCATTTTCATGCCTTATTGTTATTAATCTTTTATGAGACTGTGTTTTAGTCCCTAGATTAGTATGACAGATTAATATTTCCCATGGGTTTTCATGTGATCAATCCAACTTAAAGGATTGAGTAAATAAATTCTAAAGTTCCCGAGAGTGGTTAGTGATGGCATATTGGTCATTCCTTGGTTGGAGTGGCCAATGGTAATATATGTATTGTTGTTTGTTTCTCTCGTAAAATAATCAGTTTGATTGTGTGTGTTCTTTCTTACTATGTACATTATTTCCTAAAAACTGGTATTAGATCTAGAAAGAGTGGCATGATGCCTCGAGCCATCAAGAGAGGATTTTGGATTAACTATAAAATAGGAAAGGAAGTAAAGTCATAATGACACATGAAAAAATTGCATGGCATGGATCTATGTAAATCATTAGCATAGAAAATGCATGAAAGATAGAGGAATATGTAGTCATCTCTACTATAAAGAATTTTCATGAGTTATTTAATCACAGTGTAAATGGGTATTTAAAGAGGGGGGCACGTTTTGTTCTTAGAGACTTGGTTAAAAATATTGAGGGGGGTTGGTCTTTAAGCCTTGTGGGACAATGTTAGGTTAATATTGACACCATTTCTTGGTTGGAGTGGTTGTAATATATCTACTAATTCTAATATTTGAGTTTCAATTTCGAGGGTAAAAATATTGTTCTTCATTGTGCGTGTTTTCTTATTATATGTAGGATGTGTTTTTTCAAATTCCTAAAGACATTAGGAAGCATAAAAGAATTTCCTATATGCCACTAACTTTAATCCCTGAAATAATTTCTAGTACAATCCATATATAATTGGCATCCCAAATCTCACAATATATCCCATATGATGTGTTTCTAGTCCATGTGCATTTCAAGTAACTCCTTTATGGAACAAGGCCCTATTTTTTTTCCTAGAAGCTGTGATGGGAAAGGATATCCTTCCTTGTGTCCCAAACCTTTAATATTTTTTCATATCCCCTATTGGGATAAATATCCATTCGAATGGCCAATCTCATGATCTAGGGATATGTTAATGACTCATTTCCCTCAAAAGTAACTCCCTATGGACAAGCCTCTAGTTACCATGCATAAAACATGTATTAGGTTTAAATAATTCTCTTTGGTATTCCAAACCTTTGAATTGATCTCATATCCCACAATTTGACTAAACATTTATTTTATAGAGCTTATGCCTTGCTCCATATTTATATTCATGGCCCATGTTCCTTAGATTTATCTCTTTTGGGGTCTCATCTATTTAGATTTGATCCTAAATGATGTCTTGGATTAGGAGAACCTCTCCCAATATGTGATACCTCAAAATAAAGTATTTATATACTCTTGGGTAAATATTCATTTCATAAGGATTATCTTGTGCCATTCATTATGACTGCCTTGTGTCTTATGCATCTTTGAAGTGACCCCTTTATGGCACAAGATGTTGATGTTTGAGAAAAATCAAAGATTCTTGAACTTTAAAACTTTTATCAAACAATTTTAGAACTTATTAATTTCATAAATCAGCCACATATGAATCTCATATATAAATCATCAACATAAATCAATCAACCATAAGAGACAAGATATACCCTGGGAAAACCCTCCAAATAGAGCGGATGAAAAACCCAACGATTCTTTGAGTACGATAGATAGATTTGCAGAGAATGGTTTACAACACATAAGTGAATTTCTCAATAAGAGATATCACTTCAATAGTATAGAACATAGATCCAATGCAACCCTACAAAAAAATTTATATGAAACTTTGTTGAACTTTACATTATCCTATCATATTAATAACAAGCCAAGAACCCTAGCATGAAGAAGGTAGCGAATGGGAGGCTCAGCTAAACACTATGAGATCAACACATTGGACATTCGCAAGGAGGAGCTAACTAGAATTCCCTCCATGCAAACATTAGCGCCCTTCCTTACCTCAATTAGATTTAACTGAATTTTCATTGACTTGAAATGAAAGTGAACTGACTTGAATTGAATGTTAACAGTGACTTGAACTGAATGATAAATGATTTGAACTGGATGTTAAATTGACTTCATTGAATTTTAACTGACTTGAGATGAATGTTAACTAACTTGAACTAAATGTTAACTGATTTGAGATGATTGTTAACTAAATGTTAACTAAATTTCAATTGAATGAGATCTAAACTCAATCTTTAACTGACTATTGATCACTTAGTTAATAGAATAACTTAAGTGTCATTAGTGCTTCACTCTTAGTGCCATCAATGGACAATTTATATTATTAACTTTTGCATGGATCTCTTTAGTTAACTAATCCATGTCAATTGATGAACATTGAGCTCTTCTTTACTTAACTCATTACATTAATTAATAGTCCAATTGATCCTTTAGATGAGGCAATGATTGAGGCATTCATATTTTACTGAAGCTTTATAACTTGATTTCACTTAGACATTTTCATGGGAAATTTGAATTTTTTTTATCTATGCTTTATTTGATTATCATTAAATAATTAATCCATGGTCCGTATGTGTATTATTTATCCATCTTATCATATCATACTCATAAGAATTATTCCATACATACTGATGATCATATATATTATCCTGGGACATATAGTCATATGCTAAAGTAATTTACTTTAGGGGTATTTAATCCCTAAAGGAGACTTTTAGCACTCAATGACCATGACTAATAATATATCACATAGTATAACCACATGACTTTATACAACACAAGTCTATCTCCATAATTGGAGATCCATTCTCATAGGGTATCATCTATGAGAATCATTGACTTGATACAACACAAGTCCACAGTCTTAATACAACACAAGGCCAATCTTGATACAACACAAGTCTCCAATCTTGGTACAACATAAGATTCCAATCTTGATACATCACAAGATCACATTACAGGAACCTCACCTCAATACATGAGGACATATATGGGACTTAATACAACACAATGTCCTACCTTAATGCCACATAAGCCCCTAACTTGATACAACACAAGTCTCAAAGAATGACTCCTGATGTTGTACAAACAACACACGATATTGTCTTTTTACTTGAAATTATGTCATGGATAATAATACCCTTACTTAGTGTAGAAAACCTTGAAATTCGGTTTATTTTTTACCCATGGACAAATATTCCATTCAAATGTCATATAATGTTGTCTCGAGTTGAGTCCCATGCATGAATAATGTTCCTTATAAATGGTCTCTTTAGGGCACAATAGAAATATTTTACTTTAAGTATATGTTGGGAAAGGATACCATTCCTTATTACTTAAAATTAGGCACATTTCCCACTCTTGGTCTATAGATTTCATCTAGAAGGTTTATCTCATGCTCAAGGTCCCTAATCATGACCAATGTACTTGATAAGTAGTTCTTTTAGGGAAGAATTGCTTGATTTTTTTCCTTAATTAATTTATTATATTAGGAGATTATTTATTAGTATTCCAAAGATAATTACCGATAATGAACCCTACTCTTATTCTAGGAATTCTGTATGGAGGTCATATATCATGTTATAGGTCCTAAAGCATGGACGATCTACTTTGGAAGTAACACATTAATATCACAATCCATTGAAATATGATTTAAATAATTATTGGGAAAGGAAATCCTTCCATAATGTGTTAAAACCTAGGAATTGTGATCATATCCCACACTTGAGATAAATATTCCATCTAAAGGATGTGCCTCATGGAATTGAGTAATTTTTGAGGCCCATGTGCCTTACAAGTATCTAATTTAGGTTTTAATCCATTATATTTCATACTTTATTCATGTGTTGCGTGATAAGGCCCTTACCTATTGCACCAAAACTTGAAATTGGTCTCGTCTATGATATTCCAAGTGTTCATCTAAGGACAAGTCATAAATGGTATTGATCTAACAATTTTTTGGTTTTGAAATTTCAACTCAAGTTTTTGGGATTTCCCGTTCATTATTCACACCAAATATAGGTACGATTGGGTAGCCAACTCAACCTTTTAATTTTCTTCCCAGCAAAGTAAGGAATACCTAAAATGGACAAACAAATGAAAATTTATGATGTTGGAAAGGATCCCCTTCTTTTAGACAACTCATATTAATCCCACCGAATGTTCCCAATCAACCCTAATTTTATCTTGATGTTAGAGTTCTTGCATATTAACTCTTATTCTTCTTTAGATTTTTTTTCCATTTATAATGTACATTTTTTTGCCTCTTGTTGTGGGATTTTCCAAATGATCATAGTCAACACATATCTTCTAAGAGATAATATACCAGCATTTTATATAGTTTGTATTTCTTTGCATATTACAATGTTTTCACTATTTCATTCACTAATAGATTGGGTTTCAATATACTATTGTTCTATTTGCAATATATCTATGATATTTTACCTTTTATTGCTATGTTCATTTCATTCTCAATATAATCCAAAACAATGATCTCTAGTATAAAGATTACATACATATACCATATTTTAAGGTATACTAGGGTGTGTTTCATGGGTCAGAGATAGAAGTATATAATTTATGGTCCAAGACCCTAGCCTTTGTCCTCAAAACATTCCTCGAGTGAGGAGGCTTTCCCTCAGTGTATCAAAACTAATCATTATGCCCATATTCGACACCTAGAAAAATAATTTCTTTATGAGGGTCTCTATCTTATGATTTGAATCCCAATTTATAGATAATATGCCTTAAAATTAGATCCTTTAGGGTTCAAGTGATTAAATTTCACCCTTGAAGTATGTTTTGGGTGAGATAATCCTTCCATGTTACACCAAACCTAAGAATTAGTCCTATCAATCTGACTTATGGACCAAAAATTTATTACGTTGGAACTATGTTATGGTTGAAGTCCCTAGGCATAGTCCATGTACCTTAGATGTATATTTTTTAGGTTGAAATCCTCTAAATTTTATTTTCCAAAAAAATATTATGTACAAATACTCTTACTTGGTGCACCAACCTCAAAGTCAGGCTAGTATTCCACTCCTAGGTGAAATAAATTGTCCATAGAACTTGTCTCATGGTCTTTGTAAAAATATAGATTCCCTATTGTCACATCCCCATCCCTCAGACCGGCAAAGAGGACGCGACGAACACCAAATACAGTTGGGCAAACAACCCCATGAACATGAACAAATATCAATGCTGAAAATTAAAAGCTTAAACACAATGCATAACAGGGATGCCAAACATACAAACACACACAAATACATAATTCCTCAAAGCATTCAGCGGAAGCAAACATATACATTTCTGGCATTTAACATGTTCACCATTATTCATTATACAATAGATATAAATTTGCAGAGACAAAACAGCCAAGATTACTTATCTTTTGGATGGAGAATCCCGCAACCAGCTACGTCGCTGCAACGTTCCACCCAACCATAGGTCAGCATGCTCATCAATCTCTCAGCAACGCTGCCACCCCTGAGCTGGGCATGATTCCTCCAAGGATAAGGGTCAATGCAGGCTTACACATAGCCAAGGGACACAATCAACAAACCAATACAGCTGGGTTTACTAGGCCATCAATAGATCAGCCAAGACAGCACCGTCCAAGGGACAACCACTGCATACCAGCAGCCAAACAACCCTTCACAACCCTGTGAAGAAGCAAAGACGACCAGGGATAACCCCAAAAAATGATGATCACAGCTCAATCCCACAAGGCAACATGGAGTTGTTCTTGGCCCTATCGTGGCCAAAACAACTCAGCTGCGACCCAAACCAGGGTACTTCAGCAGCCACAAACACACAATGATTGATAGCAGCAACCCACAGTCCCAAAATAGGGAAATTCGGCCAACAGGTTGGAATCAACAACCCACAGCACACACAATTCCTCCAGGTAATGGCTAGGCAACTTACACAGTCCCAAACAAAGGAGAAACCAACTCCCAGTGTGGATAGAGGGAAACTCAACCAACGGATTAGAAATCCACAGTGGCCCAAAACGAATTTGAGCACCACAGCCAACAAAAAACAGGGAAGACAACAGTCCCAAAATGTTATCAGTGAACACGGCTCACGGCATGGAAAAATGACTCCAACGGTCTGTGCGTGAGGGAACTTGCACCAGACCACAAAACATAGGAAAACATACCCGATTTCGCTCTATGGAAAACGTGAATGTCCACCGGTAAGTAGCTCCCTTTCTAGCCGCGTGAGAAGGTAAGGCCACGAGAGAACAACTCGCTGGTCTCTACGCAAGTGGAAAGAACGCCACAACAGGCCGACGAATCCTCACAAGAGTGAGCAACAGATGGGATTCCTGCGTGAGGACGAACAGACAGTCGTGAGGCACCAACCGACCATGGGAGAATGGAGTTGTGGGAGAGTGGAGTGAAGGCAGTCATGGGTGGAGTGGGCGTGTGGGAAAAGGACTGACAGTCCTACCACCCCACTCCCAAAAACATTAACTGCCTCAACCACCAGCAGCCATTAACTCCTCAACCAACAACAACAAAATAGTAAAGAGGTTGACAAGGGAAACAAGAAAGGTGGCAAAACCAACAAGGTGGCAACACATGGGTTTTTCCCCCATACCAAGGTTTGACATTCCCCACCCCTTATCCTTTGGAACCATGCCCTTTTCATTCAACGTTGCACTACCGTAGCTGGTTGTGGGTTATTTTATTTGATGTGCGTGTTTACATGATGCCACATTACAAGGTGTCGGATAGCACGACATACCATCGACAACTATCCCCATTGCCGAAACATTCACAACCAAATCGATGGTGGGGATTTTGCCTTTAGCTCCTCACCACGATTAATTACATTATATACATCATGCCAACGGGGTCAAAACTGGGGCATTACACCTATTGCACCAACCTTGAATTTATTCCAGTGTTCCAATATTTGACCAACAATACCATCCAAAGGAATAATCTCATGGTTTAGATCGTTGTTCATAACCAACGTGACTTAGGATTTTCTCCTTTTGTGTCCAAACCCTTGTATTTTTGGACCTAAAGCATGTCCTTTATAAGGACAACCCTCCTCGGTGCATGGAATATTAAAATTATGCGCGTAACACACTCTTGGACCAAAAATTCAATAGAAAGTAACCAATCATGGTTTATGGCCCCACGCATGTACCATATGCATTAGAATTAGATCCTTTGTAGTCCAAACCACTATAATTCAATCCTAAACATTGTCTTACATTAAAATATTTATACCTGATATGCTACACCTGGTATTGGGCCTAATATTTCATATATATGGACTATAATCATTATATGTGGTTATGTTCAAGTTTTGTCCATCTTAGAATTTCTGGCCTAATACTCTATTATATCCATGAAGCATGCCTTGGGTGTGTTGATCCTTCCATGCTATGTAAAATCATATAATTGGGTTCTTATCTTACTATTAAGGAAAAATTTTCATATACAGCTCCTATTTCATGGACCATTCGCCTCATATGTAACTCCTTTAAGGTACTATCCCCTACATTTTAGCTCCAAATCATGTTATGTTTGTATCCCCATTAGTAAGACAAATATTCATTATATTGGAATGATATTATGCTATTGGTCCGTACTCACATGTCATATTCTTTACAAGTAATTCCTTTAGTGCCTAAGCCAGTATATTTTAGCTTCAAAGCATATATTAATCAAAGAGGAACCTATCGTGAGGTGTCAAACCATGAAATTGGGTCTATATCCCACTTCTAGGATAAAGATTCCATGTTTACATTTATATCATGGATTAACACTCTATGAATGGCTTATGCGCTTTAGAAGTAACCTATTGAAACAAAACACCATCATATATTTTCTCCATAGCATGTTTATGGTGAGAAGGCCCATTTGTCAGTGTGCCAAAATCTATAATTGGGTACTTGTAGGATAATTAAACCATATGGAGGAACTATTTCATGGTTTTTGTCCCAACTCATGGCCAATGTGCTTAAAAATATCTTGTTTAGGATCCAAGACCCCATATTTAATCCCAAAGAAAATACTTAGCAAGGAATCCCTTCTTTAATCTGAAAAAACCCTTACTCAAACCTATATAGAACTCTTGCACCATATATTCCATGTGGAGATATTCACACTTGGTCTTTGGGATCATACATGGACCATGCACCCTAGATCACTAAAGATGTCATGATAGAGAAGTTTCCCTAGTGTGCTAAAATGCAGAATTGGTCTTGTATAAAATGCAGCCGCCCAAAATTCCACATAGAAGGTCGCTCTAATGGGCCACTATAATGTTCTAGGGTCATGTTCATGGATAATGTGCCTTATAAATGGCTCTTTTATGGAATAAACTATATATGCGCTCCCCAAATAATGTAATGTGCAATAATACCCCTCTTTGGCATGTCAAACCTTGAAATCAAACATATACCCCACTCATTGGACAAACATTACATCTATAATATGTCTATTATGGTCTAAGGCCATGTTCATGCAAAGTGCATGTTCTTTACAAGTAGCTTATTTATGACCTTATTCAATATATTTTGGCACCAAATCATGTTGTGGGTAAAGAAACCTTTTTTAGATGTGCCAAATATTGGTTGAGACTTGTATCCCACTCTTAGGAACAAAATCACAATCAAAGGGACTCTCTAATGGTTTGGGTCCATTCCTATGTCACATGTGTCTTAGTAGTAGTTCCTTTAGATCCCAAGGGATTATGTTTTATCCTGATATATGTCTTAGGTAAGGACACCGCTCCCTAATTCACAAAACCTCACAATTAGTCTTGTATTTCATTTATTATCCAAGTATTTCTTCCAGATCGTTGATTGCATGCTTCCCTGTGCCCCTTCATGGCCTATATTCCTTTGAAGTGACTATTTTAAGTCCAGAAGACTTAAAATCATGACCATATCCCATTCAAATATAAAATATTCCTTTCATAGGTCTTGTTTAATGGTTGAGGGTTTGTTATTAGTCAATTTAAACCATAAAAATAGTGTATAGTGCCTAATCCATTGGATATCATCCCCAAATCATGTCTTAGATGAGGATATCCTCCATGTGTCACCATATCTCACACACAGCCCAATGATTCCTTATTGTAGTATTTTATTCTGGTCCTAGCCCCCATTTACTACCCTTGTTCCTTACAAGTAGCTTATTTAGATCACAAGCCCCTAGATTTAATTCTTGAACAATTTATTGGGAAAAAAGAGCCTCCCTTGGTATGGAAAACCTCATAATTGAGCATGTATCACATGAATACACAAAATATTCCTTTTCTAAGTTTTATATCATGGTCTAAAGAATCATTTAGGCCAACTACATAATCCTTTGATTCCTTTATCACAAAATGACCTAAGTGCATTAAAATGCCTCCTTAGCCATTGGATAAGGTGTACTTTCAGTTGAAATTTAATTGTGATTTAACTAAGTATTTGTTCAAGGTTCATACCATAGGTAATTCCAAGAAAACATATCCTTTGATCCACATGATAAAGATATTATATGTAGTAGAGAACCAAAAAATTGCGTCTCATAGGACATGCTAAGACAAAGGAGAGAACATGAATTTTCAACTAACCAGATTCCTTGAAAAGTGTACCTAAATAAGCATTAGGACATTGGAGACCCAAAATGAAGAGCTTCCAAGCAATGAGGGACCAACCAAAGGATGGAACTTAACTCTAATATTGCTGATAATATTGCATCCTATATGAAGAATTCAAAAGGTCTAGCATGATAAGATGAATGGGAAACCTATCACAATACTAAAATAACGTAGACAAACCAAAATTATCCATTTAGGCTATTTCAAGATACTAACTCAAATGAAGAGAATCTAGAAAAAACCCATAACTCAGATGGATTGATGGACCTTAATGGCATCAATAGGTGGAGAACATATGGTGAGTGAGTGGTGATTATCCCACACAACATTTTCCTAAGTAGGAATTCCTATGGATAGTACATGGTGAAAAAACCATATGCTACGGTGTTAAACCATATAACCGGTCCCATATCATACTCTACTACAAATATTACTTAAACAAGTTCTATCTCATAGTTTTGGTATCCATTCATGTCTGATTCACCTTAGAAGTAGGTCCTGTACAACCCAAGCCATTAGATTTCATTCACAAAGCTTTTCTTGGGTCATGACACATTTACCTAACATGAAAAAAATTACATTAAGACTATTTCCTACTCTTGTGCTATTCCATCTAGAGGGTATTGTTTTAGGTGCCACATTCCATGTCCCATGTTTGTTAAAAGTAGATTCTATAGGTCCTATTCCATTTGATTTCAACCTTGAAGCATGTTTAGGATAATGAGACCCTTATTTAGTTTATCAAAATTAGGTTTATATCCTACTCTTAGGAAATAGATTCCGTCTAGAGAGTATGTCACATGGTTAACAACCATGTGTGTGGTGTTCTATGCAACTTAAAAGTAGCTAATGTAGGGCCCAATCCATTAGGTTTTGACATCAAATATTTTCTTCATCAAGGGGATCATTCCCAAGTGTATCAAACCTTATAAGTGGGCCCATATCCCACCATTTCAATAAATATATCATCCAAAGAGGCATCTCATAATTAGTGTCCCTATTCATGGCATTTGTTCCTTGTAAATATCTATTTTATTCATCAATATCTTATATGTTATCCCTAAAGAAAGTCTCGAGTGAGGATATTCTTCCTTAGTGCATTGAACCTCATTATTGACCTTAAAGCCTATTCATGTGCCAAATATTCCATCTAAAATTCCATGTCATGTTCTAGGGTCCCATGCAAGGTATGTGTTCCTTAAAAGTAGATCCTTTAAAGTTGAAGCCAATAGAATTTGGTACCTATCAATATCATGAGTCAAGACACCCTTAAGTACTGTTCCAAACCTTGGAATCAAGACTATACCCCACGCTTAGGAAAATATCTTTTCTATAGGGGTTGTATCATGGTCTTACATTTCATTCATGGTCGATGTACCTTAAAAATAGCTCGTTTAGGACACAATACACTATAAGTAAACCTATAATCGAGCCTTGGGAGAAATAAATCCTTCCCTGATGCATCAAACCATTCTATGATAATGTGGCCTACTCATATGCTAAAGTATTCTATCTAAAGGGCCTATCATGTAGTATGAAGCTATTTTAATGGATTCTATGCCTTAGAAGTAGTTCTTTTTAGGGGCCAAGTTTCTATATTTTAACTTTGAGTTGATTAGGATACCCTTTCTTAGTTTTCCAAACCTCAAAATCAACCATTTATTCCACTACTAGGAAGGAAAATCCTTTTGAAGGGATTATCTCATGATCTAGACCATGTCCATGGATCATGCACCTTAAAAGTGTTTCCTTATCATCTCTTTTAGGGCCCACGCCAATGAATATTGACCTCAAATCATGTTTCAGGTGCGGAGACACTTCCCTAGTGTTATGAAGCTTAGAATTGATCTTATATTATACCACTCTTGGAAAAAATATCCTTTTTAGAAAGCATATCTTATGGTATGGGGCCCCACATATGGCCCATGTGCATAGAAGTGGGTATTTGTTTAGGACACAAGTCACTAAATTTTATCTTTGAATCATGTTTTTTAGAGAGGATCATTCTTTACTAATCCAACCTTGTAATTAATACCATGTCCCGCTCTCAAACCAATAATACACTCTATAGGAATTTCCTAATGGTTTGAATCCTTATATGTGTTAATAATTTCTCCTTAAAGTCTCAAGCCCTGACATTCTGGCCCAAATAATGTGTTTTGTAAGAGTATACTTCCCTAATGTGAAAAACCTCATAACTAGTTTAATATCCCACTCTTGAACCAAGTATTCAATCTATGGTCCATGTCTCATGTTTTAGGATCCCTTGCATGGCCAATATGAACTAGAAAGAAACATCTTTATGATCAAAGGTACTATTCTCAAATGATGTCCTAAGAGTAAACTCTTTCCTAGTGTGCCAAAACCTATAATCGTGCCAATATATGACCCTTGGGCCAAATGTTGCATCTAGAAGGCTTGTCTCATTCTCTATGACCATGTTTATTTCCGAGGCCTTTAGAAGTATCTTATTTAGGGTGTAATCCCTTGGATATTTTCCCTAAAGCATTTCATCAATGAGAATACCCCTCTCTAGTGTAACAAGCCTTAGAATTGGGTTCACATCCCTATCTTATTCCAAATAGTCCATACATAGGGTCTATCTCATGTTTTGGGCTATTCGCATAGCCCAATTTTCTTAGAAGTAGCTCCTTTAGGTCCTAACCTCATAGATTGTATCCCTAAAGTAAGTCTTGGGAAAGGAGACCCTTTCTTAGTGCACTAAGCCTCAAATAAATCTCATATATAATTCATGGTCTAAAAATTCATTCCAAAGATTTTATCACATGGTTTGGGTCATTGTTCATGGCTTAGGTTCCTAAGAAATAGCTTATTTAGGTCACACGCCATTGAATTCTAGCATCTTTACATGTATTCAGTGAGGATAATTTCTTTAGTGTACTTAACATTGAAATCAATCCCATATACCACTCTAATACAAAATATTCTTCAAGAGTCTATCTTATCTTTTAGGACAATTTCCATAAGCCATGTTGTACTAGTGATGTAGCTTGTTTAGGGCCTAAGACATTAAATTTTGTCCCCAAATCATGTCTTTAATAAGGAGACCCTTTCATAGTGAGCCAATACTTGTAAATTGTGCCCATATTTCACTTTTGGAAAAAAAGAAACCAGTTTGATGGCCTATTATATGGTCTAGTTCCACATTCAAATCCCATGTACCTTAGAAGTAAATCCTTTAGGGCCCAATCCCCTTATTTTTTTCCTAGGCCAAAGATTCCATCTAGAGGGATTGTGGCATGGTCTTGTGCCTTGTGCATAGGCCATTTCTTTTAGGGCCAAAGCCATTGGAATATCCTTGGCCTAAAAGAAGTATTATGCAAGTAACTCTTCCATGGTGTACCAAACCTTAGATTTGTGAAGATATTCCACTCATGTGTTAAACATTCCATACAAATGGATTGCCCCATAGTTTGGGGTTGTGTTCATGGCCCAAGCACATTATAAGTAACTCCTTTAAGACCTACTAACCCTTGGGATTTGTCCCAAACCCACGTTTATGATGAAAAGAACCTTCTCTAGTGCACCAAATAGTAGAATCAAGGATGTATTACACCCTTGGGCCAAACATTTCATCCATCCAAAGGATCAATCACATGATTCAAGGTTGTGTTCATTCCCCATCTGCCCTAGAATTAGTTCTATTAAGAGCCAAGCCCTATATTTCAACCCCAATGCATGTATTTAGGAAAGGATACTGTTTTCTTATGTTCCTAATACTCGGAATCATGCTTTTATCTCACTCTTGAATGAAGCATTCCATCTAAAGGGAACATGTCCCATGTCCCATAGGCATGTTCATGGCCCATGATCCGTATAAGTCACTTCTCTAGGACCCAAACCAATGGATTTCTCCCCTAAATCATGTCTTGGGTGAGAAGGTTGATATTCTCTAATGCATAAAGTCTTAGAATTAGCCAAAGATTACTTCCATTCAAGTTCTCTCATGATCTAACCCAAATTCGTAGTTGGTGTGCTTTAAAAATAGTGCCTTTAGGGTTGAATCCACTAGAGTGTCACCTCACCATATATGTCTTAGGCAAGAAGAGCATCCTTGGTGCATCAAACCTCAAAATTCATCCTATATCCTGCTCATGAGGAAAAGTTTCATTCTAAAGATATTGTGTCATTGTTGAGGGGGAATGATTGGTCCATTTCCTTTGGAAGCAATGTATAGGTCCTAAGTTGTATTTACGGCTCATATCCCTTAGAAGTAGCTCAATAGAACCATACGCCTTATTTTTTTTTCCTTGAAGCTTGTAGAAGGGGAAATTACTCTCCCTTAATACATTGGACCATTGAATTAAAAAATTTCCCATGCCTACATCAAAGATACTTTCATGTAGCTTGGGTGGTTGGAAGAAATGATTGTTACCCTCTGTACCAAATTCAATTCTTGTAAGTGACAGGATGCTCTTATTAAGCCCCAATGTAATGATTGACAGTATTATATAATATTGGAAATAATGTGTGGAAATATTTTTCTGTGTGAAAATAAAACCATCTTAAGACCATGATCCCATGATCCTTTCTTTCTTAAAACTAACCCATCAACAGACTTCGCCCTTAAAACTAGCTCATCAACAGACCAAATCCCAAATTAGCAACCTCAAGAATGTCTGGAAGGGTAAATCCACCTGAAGAATATAGATATTGCATTCTTCAGAAAAAGTAAAGAACTCGTTTGAATTTGGCACGTTCTCAGTTGAACAATTCAAACAGAATAAAGAAATTTTAGAAATAGGATGCGAACTAAAGTTAGTACGACTGCTGCTCGATTGTAGAACAAGCTTGTTAATACAACTACATAATAATGGCTGATGATGGCAGTTATATTCTGTCAATTTATTTAGCCGGTGAAAACGATTTCGGAATAACCTACTGATTCATATTTTGAAAAGAATAATGGGTGGTCGGAGTCATAATATTCTGTCGATTTGTTTAGTTGGTAATACGACTACATAATTTCGGACAGAATAATGCGTGGTCTGAGTCATATTCTGTCGACTTGTTTAGCTGGTAATACAACTACATAATTTCGAAAACAATAACGGCTGGTCGGAGTCATATTATATAGGTTTTTTTAGCTGGTAAGTGAAAATGATTTATAAATAACAACAATAATGAAAGAGGTCGGATATAATTTTCTCTCATCTCACAAACAACTCTGACTATTTGTTTCGTTATTCTTTCTGCTATATTTTGTTTTTCAAGCAGTTGATGATGTATTACCTGAGCGTTTAAGAAGAAAATGAAATCGAACAGACAATAGTACAGCTCAATGAGTAGACAGGCGATATGAAGCTCCATATTATAGGGGAGAGAAGCCAATCTTGGCGCATTTTATTTTATATTTTCCGTGTTATTTATCCATTTTTCTAGTATAATTTTTCTAGTCTACTTGTCTGATTCGTGTGTGGTCTGTTTTGGTGAGTTGATTCGTGTGTGGTTTGTTTTGGTGAGTTTGTATCTTCATTCTCCGTCTATTTACTGCAAACATTATTAGAACTATCTTCTTGAAGATCTAAATGGAATTCAAATTCTAATACGGTATCAGAGCCTTCTCAGGCGGGTTTCATGCTTATTTCTCCCCATTGAACATTAGAAGAAACTGGGTTTCCAGAGAAGTCCCCTATGAAAATTTTCTAGCTCTGAATTTATTCAGAGCAGCAGAGAGGGCGTGACAGACCATGAAAACATGTTCATGTCGAGAGGAAAAGCATGATTCTAACATTTCAGATGTTTTAGTGTGTTATTGCAGTGAAATTGACAGGTGCGACGTAGCTTGTGTGAAGTTTTGCAGTGCTTTGAGCTGGAGAAATGATGAGTTCTCATACTCCTGAACCACGGATCCTCACAACTTCCAATAATATTGATTGGAGGAGTGATATGCAGCTGGCCTTGCGCAAGCATGGCTACCACTGGATCATACATGGATGGGAGGCTGAGTCTCATTAGCTGCTAGAGCATAACAAGTTTCTGAACCATTGTGATCAAGCATTCAGGTGCTTATGTACTTATATTTCCAAAGATCTTCTCTTCCAACTAGAAGGATTGAGGACTCCCAAAAAATCCTGGGAGAAGCTTGATAGCTTGTTTAACAAACAAGATGAGCTTCGGGGATATATTCTGGAGAATGAGTTGGTATCTTTACATCCCAACAGTTTCAAGACTATTGAGCAATTCTTTACTAAATTCAAGTCTCTAGTACTAATGCGGATAGTGTGGAATAGAGAAGAAGAATGAGCAGAATGTCATTTCCATACTCTACAAACTAGGCTTTGATTATTCTGTATTTGTTTCTATTTTTCATTCCAAGCAAGAAAACTTTCCTAATTGGAAAATTCCTTCATTAGATTATTTTTTCGAGTCCTTAATCAAGGAGCAAGACAAGTTGATTCGAATGGGAGTCATCAATACCTCCGAAGATCAAGATTTCCTAGTTACTAACTCTTCCAAAGTGCAAGAAAAGGGGAAATCAAAGAAGAAGGATCCAAAAGAAGCTGATTCGAATTGACAAACTTCCAAAAGGGCCTCCAGATCTAAGAGGAAAAATAAAAAGTGTCCCTACTATATGAGGGGTTTTTATCCAGAAGAATCATGCATGAAGAATACCCTCGACCAGGTGAAAGATCTATGTGTTCAGAACAATATTTTCCTTCCACAAAGAGCAGTGATGTCATATGATGAAGAGCAGACTGAGAAAGATGAGATATGCTTGCATGCAATCCTCTCTCGATCGAAGGGTTATGTGATAGATTCTGGAGCATCCAACCACATGGTTGCTTCCATGGAATCCTTCATCACTTTCCCTCTATCTGGAGGACCTAGTAGTCAAATGGGAGATGACTCTAAAATCCCAGATGTTGAAAGAGGTTGAAATAAAATCCAACATGATGATTTCATGCCCTCTCCTACAGAAAAGAAAATTGTTGAAGATGAAGAAGAAGCAGATTTTTCCCTATAGTCAATTCGAATGGAAGAAAATCTCCTTGAAGTGACTCCTTCTTCTGCTGCTCCAGATGTGTATGAGATCCCTGATATCTCACCTCCTCACATGGCTGATCCATAAGAAGACATTTGAATCTCTGTTTGTGAAGAAAAACACTCTTCCTATTCTTTGCAAAAAGTCTCCAGTAATTCTTTAAATTTTGTGCATAGCTTATCGGTAGTTGTTTTAGAAACGCTAGAGGAAATTGATTTCTCTATCTAAAATGATGTTGTTGGTGTGCGTATCAGTAATATCAGTGATATTCTATAAATAATATCATATTATAAGAGTGATCAATTCACTCTCATTAATCTAGATCTTTCAGTAAATTCCTACAGGATTACATGCATCGAAAATCAGAATTTTGAAGAAGGAGAAAATTGTGTATCTACCGTCTCAGTGGAGCAAAGTTTTGGATGTGATATGAATCTTTTTGGATCTGATTTATTTTCTAATTTGATAATATGTGATTCAAGTTTCAATATTCAAGGGCTTTTAGTATTGCTAATAACTGGTTTCACCCATTTTGGTGTGACAAATCAAGCACCGCAAGTCTCTTTCAATTTTGTTGTTGAGGATTCGATGTTAGTTCTTTCTTATGAAATTACTGATATCATATTTTGTAAAATATTGGATATTTCTGAAGCTATATTAGATTATATATCTCAAGCATTCGCTCTCCACAGTCCTAGGCTTCTCTACCTTTGGTCACATGCTTATCTTCTCACAGAACTAGTCAAGAGGGAGACATTATGCATCCGCCTGGACACTTGCTCCTAACACTTGGGGCTGATTTTACCACTCATGGTTTGCTGTTCAAGGCTGACATATATCAGGTTCTTGGGTGTTCCTCACATGGTTTGAATTCTCAAGAACTTTTACCCGCTCTTCAGTTGATTTCAGCTGCTTTACATGGGTCAAGTTTTCACCATGCAACTGTTTATATTTTTGTTACAGTTGGGTACATTGTTATTCTTCCAAAGGAAAAGATTAATCCAAACATAAGCATGTTCTTTGGATTAATGGGTTCACCTGCACAGAAGAACCAAGATACTGTTGCTGCATAGTAGTAAAAAATATTTTCAAAAGTTTTTCAAAATTTGTATTTCTGCTTATTTTGAGGAGGGCGGGGGGAGGGGCGTGTTGGGCT
>LPNX011051424.1:0-57955 GCA_001517045.1 Pseudotsuga menziesii | reverse complement strand
CACTCATGAATCAAATCTGCAAAGATGGCCAGGACTGCCCTCTGAAAGGTAGCTGGGGCGTTACATAAGCCAAAAGGTAAAACCTTGTAGGCATAGGTGCCCAAGGGACATGTAAAGGTGGTTTTGTCCTGGTCTTCTGTTGCAATACTAATTTGATTATACCCGCTGAAACCATCTAAAAATGAAAAGTATTCTTTGCCAGCTAGGGTATCCAACACCTGGTCAATGAAAGGCAATGGAAAGTAGTCTTTTAATGTTGCCTTATTTAATTCCATGTAATCCACACATATGCACCATTTACCATTCTTTTTAGGGACAACAACCAAGGGGGAAACCCATTGGCTGTCGGAAATGGGGTAAATAAACCCTACTTTTAACAATTTTTGTAGCTCTTCCTTGACAATTTCTTTTATTATAGGGTTCATTCTGCGTTGTGGTTGTCTAATAGGCCTGATCTTATCATTTGTGTAAATGTGGTGAGTGCATGTCTCATGATGAATCCCGGGCATATCAGTGTACTCCCAAGCAAATGCATGGGAATGTCTATTCAGTAAATTAATCAATTGTTCTTCTTGTGATGTAGTAAGATGTGCAATTATATTCAAACTTTTGCCTGGACTGATTTCAATTGTCTTACTTTGAATATCTGTGATTGAATGAACATTGAGAATATCATGAAGTGCCAATGCTAGAGAATGTACTGTGCAATTTTCTTGAAAATTATAAACCAAAACTTGATTTGCTGCAGCATATTGCATGTCTCTTAGTTCTTCAGAAATATCAGGTTCAGCTATAAAATAATCTAACAAATCTTCATTGTTTGCTTCCTGAAAGTCAAAGAACTGGTTGATACTCAGGATAGGCTGAATTACTTCTTCTTCTTGTTCCTTAGTCTCATTAATCCACGGCAGCTGATCTAATGTAGAAGGTCTTTGGGCAGAAGGGTAAAGTGTAATTTGTTTTCTTTCTGTCCCATGTGAAATAAGCATGCTACCTGACCTACACCCTATGAAGGCATCTGCTGTTGCCAGCCATGGTCTTCCAAGTATCAAAGGGTGACCTCCTAGGTTAGAATTTGGCTGAAGCACTATAAAATCAACAGGATATTCCCAAGAGTCTAAAGAAACAGTAATATCTTCTAAGACCCCTTCAGGTGTAATTTTAGACCTATCAGCTAATTCCAAGACTGTTGTAGTTGGTCTGAGATTTGTCAAATGAAGGTATTCCATTGTCTCAAGTGTCATAACATTAATGGCAGCACCCAAATCGATCAATGTTTTTGGGATTGAAAAATATTTAATAGTAATTGTAACCATTGGAATCCTAGGATCCATATACTTTTCAATGAAAACAGTGTTAGACATTAGTCCTGCTAGATTGCCTACCACATGAATTTTTGATGGATCCTTCTTCCTTTTATTAAGACATAATTCCTTAACTGCCTTAGTGTAAATTGGAATATCCTTTATAGCCTGCAGTAAAGGAATTTTGACATATGCATTTGTTAACTCATTCAAAACATCAAAATCAGGTAAGGAAATTGAAGGTCTTTCTTTGACCAACCTTTCTGGAAAAGGAGGCTCATATGATACTAATGTTTTTCCTTTCTGATTATGATTTTCTGACTGAGATTTTTCTGTATTCAATTTTTTTGGAGTTTTCTCATTTTTTATTTGTTCTTCTAAGATAACAGGAGATTCTTTTTGTAGGGTTTTCCCAGATCTTAAATTGATATTTTGCAGTGGAAGAACTAAATAGGGAAGTGCCATTCCATCATCAACATTATACATGGGTCTGTCTGTTTTATTGTTTGGATTTGGAATTGGCTGAGCTGGTACTTGGGTAGGCCGAGGTGGAGGCTGATTGGATGGCAATTGAAGCTGTTGAGGTGGTGGACCTAATTGAGGAGCCATGTTGGGTTGTTGAAAAGATGGAACTTGGAAATATGGGGCTTGGACTTGATGCTGCTGATATTGGGGATAGGCTGAAGGTTGTTGATAGGGCTGCAAATAAGCTTGCTAGTATGTTTGGTTACCACGGGCATAACCTCTCCAATTTGGAGCAGATTGGGCTAATGGAGGAGACCAAGTTTGCCAAGGCATGGGTGCACTCGATGAATTCTGAATAGGAGTTTGATAATTTGTATGAAACTGCTGCATAGGGTCTTGAGACATACCTGAATATCGTGGCTTCCAAGGTCTTCGTTGTCCCATAAAGTAGAGAGACTCCATGCTTTGATTCTCCTCCATTCGAGCTGCCTGCAACTCTTTCAATCTAGGGCAGTCATCAGTTTTATGATTAAAAGTACATAAGCCACAAATTTCAACAGCATTTAAAGGACATTCTTTAAGTGGATGTTTCTTTCTACACTTAGGACAAAAGATAGACAAAGCTTGATCTTGCTGGTCCTGTTGTTCTTGTCTCTTCTTAGTTTTTGCTACTTCAACCTGTGTACCTAATGTGCTCAATAAATTAGTTTTGAAATATTCTAGCAGATTTCCAAGCTCAGCCCTAGAAATACCACTGTTTGCAGACTTGTTTACTTTGGTAATGATGTCCCTTTTTCCAGTTCTAGCCTTCCCTCACGAATATTTCTGACATAAATATTGTATAACATCAAAAGGAAGGTAAGAAATGTCACCTTTGCCCATAACATTTAAAATATCTAAATACTCTTCTCTTATTCCTTTCAGAAATATTGTTCTAATCATCTCTGGTGTCATAGAATTGTATTTAGATTTCTATAAGTTATATGAGAACCTCTCCAAATACTCCTCCAATCTCTCATCTTCCTGTTGATTCATTCCAAAGATGTCATCTTTGAGATCCTTTGATCTGCAGTAGGCCTGATATTTGCGAAGAAATATCTTCCTCATCTCATCGCAGCTAGTAATAGAATGCTCTTCTAAACCCATGAACCATTTCAAGGCAGCGGCTTTAAGGGTAGCAGGGAAAAGACGAAGCTTATGGGTGTCATCAGTGTATCCATAAGTTTGGCACAAGATATCAAACTCAAATAGGGAAGAGTCAGGATCTTCAGAGGTCATGCCATAGAAGTTTGGTAAGACAGAGAGTGAAATGTTCTTCATTTTTACCTCTTCCCCTAAGATGATACTAGTGTCCAGAATGGGGAATTTAAAAGTGGCTTCCTAATCTCTTTCAGTTCTTTCATCCCTCTCTTGTCTCCTTTCTTCTTCCCTATCATGTCTCCTCTCTTCTTCTCTTTCATGTCGCCTCTCTTCTTCTCTTCTCTCCTGTCTGCGTTTGTTTTCTATTTCCAGCATCCTCTCATATTCCCTTCTCTGTTCTGCATTTGGTCCTTTTGGTGTTTCTTCCTCAGCCATTTTAGAAGTACCTACTGTTGAGATGAATCCTTTTGGAAGAGAATCTCCTGTTACTTCTGTTTTTGGGGGGTTTTTAAGAAATCTTCCTTTCTCGTCTCTTAGTCTTGACATAAAAGTAAAACCTATTCTGTGCTTTTTGGTTGAAATTTTTGTTTTTATTAGAAAACTAAAGTTCCTAAGCCTGCTTCTACAATGCCTCCCCAGCAACGGTGCCAAAATGTTGGGCTCTAATCTACCAATGTGAATCAGACCTTAAATTTATATCAATCCAGGTCAGTAAGCTTAGAGGCATATCCAAGTTTTAGGACTTAGAGCCAGACTTGTTTGGACAATTTAATTATCTGTGAATTGAATCTACTATCAGATGAAAAATACTGTAACTTAAAGATACAAAAATCCTTTTACAGGGATAACTTCATTTGTTTCTTTTCAAGTATACAGCAATCTATTTATGGAAGCAATCTTTTGGTGAAAGAACTGAGATAGTAAAAGCATTTAAACAACACTTTTAACCCTAACATACAAACTACAAGGCTCTGCCTAATACTCCAGCGCTGAATGAACAGTTATTAATTAAATTCTCTTACAAGACAGTGTTCATAATTTATAATTGTCCTTTACCACTTCACCATTGAATAAACAACAATATATAGTATACAGAAATCGTGGTCTGAACCATCAATGCCTTCATTATTTAACCAGTAAAAGAACAGAGTTTATCAAACAATGCAAGTGATATGCAGCACGATGGTATAGCAGCTTGAACCATTAAACTAGATAATAGAGCTTTTTATGAAATTGATTAAAAACTAGTTGAATTCGTTCTACAAAAACAAACTAGATACTACAGGGATTAACACATACCAATGGCACGATTTAAATAACTTGCATCAAATGAAATCGCTGCAATCACCCAAATCGCTACACCGGCAAGTAAAAGAATGTGCGAACTCAACAATGGGGGCCCTCCAGTGCCTCATTCACACACCAATTGAATATTTACAGAACTGAAACTCTAAATGTATTCACCATCAAATTGATTACACAGTAATGAAACCACGCAGTTCAGAAACAATATACGTTTCTCCCAAATCGTGATAATTCTTCATTGTTTTGTGAAGTACTTATACAAATTCAAAAGAAAACTGGAAATGCTATAATATTGCAAACTAATTAATGAACATAGCCATCGAGATCCTCATTTAGAATCGTGAAACTCAACAAAATCAAAACTGTGCCTTCTTTGGTGCTGAGTGGGAGCACAGGTGGTCACCTTTGACTGAGGTTGACTTGACATCTGTAAAGGCCACATCACCTATCTGTTGAATGTTCATCCATCCTTGGACACTGAGGATTTTTTCTCTATCTTCCAGTTCCTGCCTAGTTGTCCTGAAAATGCTCAACTTTGGAGATAATACGAGAAGTTAGAACATCCCGTAATCTGAATAAAAATCTTAGTTAAAATGCTTAAAAAGTCTCAAAACTCAATTTATTAGAAATCAATGACATTATACCTCTTAACCAAGGTTCATGGGTGAACTTTAAAGCTTTTCTAATCAATATGGAGGTTTTATGAAGGGAAATGAAAGATATATAAGTGGCAAAAAGAGGTCAAAACGGTGCCCAACAGGGGGTTTCCCATGAGGTTTTCCCCTGTTTCCTCAGCTGTATTAAAAATCATTTTTTACTATCTTTTAGATTGTATTTGGGTGACCTATGGTCTTGTTACAAGGGCCCACAGTTGTCCAACTTAGGATTCAGGGGGGGTGTTAGGACTATTAATCCTCCCTTGACCATACTGTCTATTAGATTAATTTTTCCTAACTTAGGAACCTTAATTCATTATTTGGGTCCACTAGTACTATTGGTCCACTTTGCCTAATGGGGCCACCTAGATCAATAACTAGAGTGTGGGGAACACTTCTAGAGGTTAAATTCCACTTACTTCATGTGCATGCATCAGTTTGGGTTCCTCCTAAACCAATCCCTACATTTTAGGAGAAACTGGGAGTCCCAGAACCAACGTCCATCAGTTAGGTGGAGTTGGAACTAGTTAGTCTTATTTATCCCCCAGTTATATTTAGTTACTTCACAATAAGTTAGATAGTGCTAGCAATGCATGGCTGCATGGAGAGGAGCCTTTTTCCTACCTACCACACTCAATTGCAATGAGTTAAATAGTTGTAACTACTTGATTGAGTTGTTGGACATCATGGAGTTGATCTTGGACTTAGAATTTGTCAGTTACTTCACAATGAGTTAGCTAGCGCTAGTAACGCATGGCTAATACATGGTTGCATGGGGAAGAGCATTTTTTCCTACCTACCATACTCAGTTGAACTGAGTTAACTAGCTTACACTAATTGATTGAGTTATTGGACATCAGGGAGTTGATCTGTTGGACTCCAATATTGATTGAGAGGCCATGATTTAGATATTCAGTTAGATATAGTCATATCTACTTGGTAGATTCAAATTTCTACCTAATGCATTCGAATTCTTCTTATTTGTAACTTATTGTACATTGAAGTTATTATTGTGAATAATACTATAAATTCCTGAGCAATACTTGTTAGATTCCTGTGAGGTTTGTTTTGCTCAGTTTGTATCTTCATTCTCTATCTATTTGCTGCAAACATTATTAGAACTATCTACTTGAAGATCTAAATGGAATTCAAATTCTAATCAGTTCCTACTGACATGTTAACATATAAAGAGAACATATATCCTTCTGTATATGAAAAAGGCCTAGAAACAAGAAGTTTTGGCCCTATCCATGATTCCAATGCATCTTGGGACATCAATAGTAAAATATCATAAACTACAGACAAATCATGGCAATCAACTTCTTTGTCTTTTCCATGCTCACCATCCAACAAATATATTAGTGGTTCAACACATATTACCCCCCCACCTTTTCTCTTTCCTTCTACATCTTTACTATTTTATTGTTTGATCTTGAAGTTGTAGACTCCACAAAAGAGTTTCTAGTTGATGAATATCTCAATCCATCCTTGTGTGTAATTTCAATTTTTGAGCCTTCACTACCATTTGATTGATCAATTTCTTGATTTGATCCACTTTCAAAGCCATACAAACTTTCATCACTAAATGATACATCAAAGGGTAAAGACTCTGTTATCAATTATATCAACAAAACTATCCTAACCATTGGATATAGCCTTTCCTTTTAATCTAATAGGTTACTTGACCTTATTGGTTTGATTCACCTTATTGGCTTGATGGATGTGAATCCAAAACTGACTACATGGTTTTGATAAAGGTATATAACTTGGATCTATGCATTGGAGAATGTGAGAAAGGTAACCCGTGGTATTTTCCCATGGGTTTTCATGTGATCAAGCCAACTTAAAGGATTGAGTAAATCAATTCTAAAGTTCCTGAGAGTGGCTAGTGATGGCATATTGGTCATTCCTTGGTTAGAGTGGCCAATGGTAATATATCTATTGTTTCTAGTTTCCCTAGTAAAATATTTAGTTTGATTGTTTGTGTTCTTTCTTATTATGTGTATTATTTCCTAAAAACTGGTATTAGAGCTAGAAAGAGTGGCATGATTCCTTGAGCCATCAAGAGAGGATTTTGGATGAACTATAAAATAGGAAAGTAGAGTCATAACGAGACATAAAAAATTTGCATGGAATGGATCTATGTGAATCATTAGCATAGGAAATGCACGAAAGATAGAGGAATATGTAGTCATCTCTAGTATCAATAATTTTTATGAGTTATTTAATCACAGTGTAAATTGGAATTTAAAGAGGGGGGTCTGTTTTGTTCTTAGGGACTTGGTTAAAAACATTAGGGGGGTTGGAATTTAACCCAAGTGGGAGAATGTCAGGTTAATATTGACACCATGTCTTGGTTAGAGTGGGTGTAATAGATCTACTATTTCTAATTTTTGAGTTTGAATTTCGAAGATAAAAATCTTGTTCTTCTTTGTGTATGTGTTCTTATTATATGTAGGATGTGTTTTTTTTAATTCCTAAGGACATTAGGAATAATAAAAGAATTTGGTATATGCCACTAACTTTAAGCCTTGAAATATTTTCTACTACAATCCATACATAATTGGCATCCCAAATCTCACAATATATCCCATATGATGTGTTTCTAATCCATGTGCATTTGAAGTAACTCCTTTATGGAACAAACCCCTATATTTTTTCCTAAAACACGTGATGGGAAAGGATATCCTTCCTTGCTTTCCAAACCTTTAAGATTTTCTCATATCCCCTATTGGGATAAATATCCATTCGAATGGCCTATCTCATTATCTCTTGATCTAGGAATATGTTAATGACTTGTTTCTCTCAAAAGTAACTCCCTAGGGACAAGCCTTTAGTCACCATTCATAAAACATGTATTAGGGTTAAATACTTCTCTTTGGTATTCCAAACCTTTTAATTGATCTCGTATTCCACACTTTGGAAAAACATTTATTTTATAGATTTTATATCTTTATCCATTTTTATATTCATGGCCCATGTTCCTTAGATTTATCTCTTTTAGGGTCTCATCTATTTAGATTTATCCTAAATAATGTCTTGGAGTACGAGAACCTCTCCCAATATGTGATACCTCAAAATAAAGTATTTATATACTCTCGGGTAAATATTCATTCCATAAGGATTATCTTGTGCTATTCATTAGGATTGTCTTATGTCTTATGCATCTTAAAAGTAACCCTTTGAGGGCACAAGATGTTGATGTTTGAGCAAAATCAAAGATTCTTGAACTTTAAAACTTTTATCAAATAATTTTATCACTTATTAATTTCATAAATCAACCACATATGAATCTCGTAAATAAATTATCCACATAAATCAATCAACCATAAGAGACAAGATATACCTTGGGAAAACCCTCCAAACACAGAGGATGAAAAACCCAACAATTCTTTGATTACGATAGATAGATTTTGTAGAGAATGGTTTACAACACATAAGCGGATTTCTCAATAAGAGATATCACTTCAATAGTACGGAAGAGAGATCCAATGCAACCCAAAAAAACTGTCTAAAACTTTGTTGAACTTTACATCTTCCTATCATATTAATAACAAGCGAAGAACCCTAGAATGAAGAAGGTAGCAAATGGAAAGCTCAGTTAAACACTATGAGATCAACACATGGCACATTCAGAAGGAGGAGCTAACTAGAATTCCTTCCATTCAAACATTAGCGTGCTTCCTTTCCTTAATTAGATTTAACTGAATGTTCGCTAACTTGAAATGAAAGTGAACTGACTTGAATTGATGTTAATAGTGACTTGAAATGAATGATAGCTTATTTGAATTGAATGTTAAATTGACTTCATTGAATTTTAATTGACTTGAACTAAGTTTTAACTAACTTGAACTAAATGTTAACTGATTTGAGACGAATGTTAACTAAATGTCAACTGAATGAGATATAAACTCAATCTTTAACCGACTACTAATCACTTAGTTAATATACTAACTTAAGTGGTCATCAGTGCTTCACTCTTAGTGCCATCCATGGAAATTTTATATTATTAACTTTTGCATAGAACTCTTTAGTTAACTAATGCATGCTGATTGATGAACATTGAGCTCTTCTTTACTTAACTGATTACATTAATTAATCGTTCAACTGATTCTTTAGATGAGGAACTGATTGAGGCATTCATATTTTACTAAAGCTTCATAACTTGAGTTCACTTAAACTACATGGGAAATTTGAATTTTCTTTTTCTATGCTTCATCTGATTATCATTAAATAATTAATGCGTGGTCCATATGTGTATTATTTATCCATATTATCATATCATACTCATAAGAATTATTCCATACATATTGATTATCATATATATTACCTTGTTCCATATAGGCATATGCTAAATTTATTTACTTCAGGGGTAGCTAATCCCTAAAGGAGACTTATAGCACTCAATGACCATGACTACCAATATATCACATAGTATAACCGCATGACTTTATACAACATAAGTCTATCTCCATAATTGGATATCCATTCTCATAGGGTATCGTTTATGAGAACCATTGACTTGATACAACACAAGTCTAGACATGATACAACACAAGTCCACAACCTTGATACAACACAAGACCAATCTTGATACAACACAAGATCACATTACAATAATCTCACCACAATACATGAGGACATATATGGGACTTAATACAACACAATGTTCTACCTTAATACCACATAAGTCCCTAACTTGATACAACACAAGTCATGAAGAATGACTCCTGATGTTGTACAAACAACACAAGATATTGTCCTTTTAAGTCAAATCATGTCATGGATAATAATACCCTTACTTAGTGTAGAAAACCTTGAAATTGGGTTTATATTTCACCCAGACAAATATTCCATTCAAATGTCCTATAATTTGGTCTCGAGTTGAGTCCCATGCAAGAATAATGTTAGAAATGATCTCTTTAGGGCACAATAGAAATTGTTTACTTTAAGTATATGTTGGGTAAGGAGACCATTCCTCATTACTTAAAATTAGGCACATTTCCCACTCTTGGTCTATAGATGTCATGTAGAATCTTTATCTCATGCTCAAGGTCCTAATCATCACCAATGTACTTGATAAGTATCTCTTTTAGGGAGAAGGTTTATCTCATGCTCAAGGTTCCTAATCATGACCAATGTACTTGATAAGTAGCTCTTTTAGGGAATAATTCCTTGAATGTTTTCCTTAATTAATTTATTATATTAGGATATTCTTTATTAGTATTCCAAAGATAATTATCGATAATGAACCCTACTCTTATTCTAGGAATTCTGTATGGAGGTCATATATCATGGTATAGGTCCTAATGCATGGGAGATCTACTTTAGAAGTAGCACATTAATATCACAATCCATTTAAATATGGTTTAAATAATTATTGGGTAAGGAAATCCTTCCATAATGTGTTAAAACCTAGGAATCGAGATAATATCCCACACTTGGGATAAATATTCCATCTAAAGGGTGTTCCTCATCGACTTGAGTAATGTTTAAGTCCCATGTGTCTTACACGTATCTAATTTAGGTTTTAATCCATTATATTTCATACTTTATTCATGTTTTGTGTGATAAGGCCCTTACCTAGTGCACCAAACCTTGAATTTGCTATCGTCTATGATATCCCAAGTGTTCATCTAAGGCCAAGTCATAAATGGTGTTGATCTAACAATTTTTTGGATTTCCCTTGCATTATTCACCCCAAATATATGTATGAATGGGTAGCCAACTCAACCTTTTAATTTTCTTCCCAACAAAGTAAGGAAGACCTAAATTGGACAAACAAATTAAAATTTATGATCTTGGAAAGGATCCCCTTCTTCTAGACAACTCATACTAATCCCACCAAATGTTCCCAATCAACCCTAATTTTATCTTGATGTTATAGTTATTTCATATTAAGGATTATTCTTCTTTATATTTTTTTTCCATTTATAATGTACATTTTTTTTCCTCTTGTTATGGGATTTTCCAAATGATCATAGTCAACACATATCTTCTAAGAGATAATATACCAGCATTTTCTATAGTTTGTTTCTCCTTGCCTATTACAATGTTTTCACTATTTGATTCACTAATAGATTGGGTTTCAATATACTATTGTTATATTTTCAATATATCTATGATAGTTTACCTTTTATTGCTATGTTCATTTTGTTCTCAATATAATCCAAAACAATGATTTCTAGTATAAAGATTACATACATATACCATATTTTAAGGTATATTAGGGTGTGTTTCATGGGTCAGAGTTAGAAGTATATAATTTAAGGTTTAAGAGCCTAGCGTTTGTCCTCGAACCATTCCCTGAGTGAAAATGCTTGTCCTCGGTGTATCAAACCTAATCATTATTCCCTTATCCAGCACCTAGAAAAATAATTTCTTTAGGAGGGTCTCTCTCTTATGATTTGAATCCCAATGTGTGGATAATATGCCTTAAAATTAGATCCTTTAGGGTTCAAGTGATTAAATTTCTTCCTTGAAGTATGCATTGGGTGAGATAATCCTTCCATGTTACACCAAACCCAAGAATTAGTCCTATCAATCTCACTTATGGGACAAAAATTTATTATGTAGTAACTATGTCATGGTTGAAGGCCCTAGGCATAGTCCATGTACCTTAGATGTATATTCTTTAGGTTGTAATCCTCTAAGTTTTATTTTCCAAAAAAATATTAGGTACGAATACTCTTACTTGGTGCACCAAACTCAAAGTCAGGCTAGTATTCCACTCCTAGGTGAAAGAAATTGTCCATAGACCTTGTCTCATGGTCTTTGGAAAAATATAGATTCTCTATTGCACCAACCTTGAATTTATTTTAGTATTCTAGTCTTGGACCAATAATACCATCCAAAGTACTAATCTCATGGTTTATATCCTTGTTCATAACCAACGTGACTTAGTATTTTCTCCTTTGGTGTCCAAACCCTTATATGTTTGGACCTAAAGCATGTCCTTTATAAGGAGACCCCTCCTCGGTGCATGGAATATTAAAATTAGGCTTGTATCACACTCTTGGACCAAACATTTGATAGAAAGGAACTAATCATGGTTTATGGCCCCACGCATGTACCATATGCCTTAGAATTAGCCCGTTTGTAGTCCAAACCACTATAATTCAACCCTAAACATTATCTTAGTTTAGGAGATTTATACATGATATGCCAAACCTGGTATTGGGTCTAATATTTCATATATATGTGGCCTATAATGATTATATGTGGTTATGTTCAAGTTCTGTGCATGTTAGAATTTATGGCCTAATACTCTATTCTATCCATGAAGCATTCCTTGGGTGTGTTGATCTGTCCATGGTGTGTAAAATCATATAATTAGGTTCTTATCTTACTATTAAGGAAAATGTTTCATATAAAGCTCCTATTTCATGGAGCATGTTCCTCATATGTAACTCCTTTAGATTATAATCCCCTATATTTTAGCTCCAAATCATGTTATGTCTGTATCCCCATTAGTAAGACAAATATTCATTATATCAAAATGATATTATGTTATTGGTCTTAAATCATAGGTCACATTCTTTACAAGTAATTCCTTTAGTGACTAAGCCATTATATTTTAGCTTCAAAGCATATACTGATCAAAGAGGAACCTACCTTGAGGTGTAAAACCATTAAATTGGGTCTATATCCCACTTCTAGGATAAAGATTCCATGTGTACATCCTATATCATGGATTAACACCCTATGAATGGCTTGTGCGCCTTAGAAGTAACCTATTGAAGGCAAACACCATCATATATTTTCTCCATAGCATTTTTATGGTGAGAAGGCCCATTTGTCAGTGTGCCAAAATCTAGAATTGGGTACTTGTAGGATAATTAAACCATATGGACGAACTATTTCATGGTTTTTGTCCCAACTCATGGCCAATGTGCTTAAAAATTATCTCATTCAGGATCCAAGACCCCATATTTAATCCCAAAGAAAATACTTAGCAAGGATTCCCTTCTTTAATCTTAAAAAACTCTTACTCAAACCTATATAGAACTCTTGCACCATATATTCCATGTGGAGAGATTCACACTTGGTCTTGGGGATCATACATGAACCATATGCCTTAGATCACTAAAGATGTCCTGACAAAGGAGAATTTTCCCTAGTGTGTTAAAACTCGAAATTGGTCTTGTATAAAATGCATCAACCCGAAATTCCACATAGAAGGTCACTCTAGTGGGCCACTATAATGTTATAGGGTCATGTTCATGGATAATGTGCTTTATAAATGGCTCTTTTATGGAATAAACCATATATGCCACCCCCCCCGACCGACCCCATCCACCCCCAAATAATGTAATGTGCAATGATACCCCACTTTGGCATGTCAAACCTTGAAATCAAAGATATACCCCACTCAATGGACAAACATTACATCTATAATATGTCTATTATGGTCCAAGGCCATGTTCATGCCAAGTGCATGTTCTTTAGAAGTAGCTTATTTATGACCTTATTCTATATATTTTGACACCAAAGCATGTTGTGGGTAAGGAAACCCTTTTTAGATGTGCCAAATCTTAGTTGATACTTGTATCCCACTCTTAGGGGCATAATCACATTCAAAGGGACTCTCTAATGGTTTGGGTCTGTTCTTATGTCCCGTGTGTCTTAGAAGTAGTTCCTTTAGATCAAAAGGGATTATGCTTTATCCCGATATATGTCTTGGGTAAGGACACCCCTCCCTAATTCACCAAACCCTATGATTAGTTTTGTATTTCATTTATCATCCAAGTATTTCTTCTAGATGGTTGATTGCATGCTTCCCCATATTAATATTGTATATTGATATAGGAACAAAGCATCAATCTCATCAAAGATTAATCAACAAATAACTCATGAAATGGTGTAATCGGTCTACAGGAATAGTAGTCGCTCTATATTCACATAAAGAAAGAATGATTACAATTACAATGTCACGCTACAGGCATGAATGAATGAGCAATTCGAATCCTCAAGGAGGTCATTTGAATTGAATGAGTGAGTCTAGCTTAACTGACTATAAGCCATGGTTCACAGTCAGTTAACGACTGATCAAAACCCTAATTGACTCACCTAAACCTTAACTGAAGTTGGAGTGCAATAAATGACTAAGTCTTAACTGAAAGAGATCAGACACATGTCATAACAAGCCAACCATCAAGTGCTAGCACTTCAATGACTTCAATGAACCCCGATGAGCTTAATTGAAGCTAAACTGAACATCAGAAGTTGGTGGAGGCATCCCTGTTGACTCCAGTTCATTAATTAATCATTAAATAATCAATTAAATGAATGGAGACACCTTCATTGAGCTGTTTAACTGATTGTAACCACCAGTTAGCAATTAGGTGCATTAATATCACTCAGATCACCCTCGGAGTGCTCCAGTTAGCCTCCCTGAATGTAGGAGAAGGCTAAGTTAGCCTCCTTGACTGAAGGTAGGCATGGATGTGACTGGATTATGTCAATTAATGCTCCACTGATGTCAACTAATGTCAATTATACTTAGGATAGTGGTTTAACTAGGCCAATTTGACCAAAAAGAGTGTGTATGGTGGTAAATGTCTCCAACACCCCACCCCCCTTCATGGCCCATATTCCTTTGAAGTAACTATTTTAAGTCCAGGCCACTAAAATTTGATCCCAAAGTATTCCCTAGGCCATAATACCCTTCCTTGGTCCATGAAGACTTAAAATCATGACCATATCCCATTCAAGTATAAAATATTCCTTTCATAGGTCTTGTTTAATGGTAGAGGGTTTGTTATTAGTCAATTTAAACCATAAAAATAGTGTATAGGGCCTAATCCATTTGATATCATCCCCAAATCATGTCTTAGATGAGGATATCCTCCTTGTGTTACCACATCCCACACACGGCCCAATGATTCCTTATTGTAGTATTTTATTATGGTTCAAGCCCCCATTTACTACCCTTGTTCCTTACAAGTAGCTTGTTTAGATCCCAAGCCCCTAGATTTAATTCTTGAACAAATTATTGGGAAAGAAGAGCCTCCCTTGGTATGGAAAACCTCATAATTGGGCATGTATCAAATGCATACACAAAATATTCATTTTGTAAGTCTTAAAATTCCTCCTTAGTGCATTAAAATTCCTCCTTATCCATTGGATAAGGTGTACTTTCAGTTGAAAGTTAATTGTGATTTAACTAAGTATTGGTTCAATGTTCATACCATAGGTAATTCCTAGAATACATATCCTTTTATCCATGGGATGAAGATATTGTATGTAGTAGAGAACCAAAAACTTGCATCTCATAGGACATGCTAAGACAAAGGAGAGAACATGAATTTTCAACTAGCCAAGCCCCTTGAAAAGTGTACCTAAATAAACATTGGGACATTGGAGATGCAAAATGAATAAATTCCAAGCAATAAGGGACCAACAAAAGGATCAAACTTAACTCTAATATTGTTGATAAGATTGCATCCTAGATGAATAATTCAAAATGTCTAGCATGATAAGATGAATGGGAAACCTATCACAATACTAAAATAATGTAGACAAACCAAAATTAGTCATTTAGGCTATTTCAAGATACTAACTCAAATAAAGAGAATCTAGAAAAAACCCATCAATCAGATGGATTGATGGAACTTGATGGAATCTATAGGTGGGGAACATATGGTGACTGAGTGGTGAATACCACACACAACATTTTCCTAGGTAGGAACTCCTATGGATAGTACATGGTGGAAAAACCTCAAAATCAACCATTTATTCCACTACTAGGAAGGAAAATCCTTTTGAATGGATTACCTCATGATCTAGACCATGTCCATGGATCATGCACCTTAAAAGTTTTTCCTTATCATCTCTTTTAGGGACCACGCCAATGAATATTGACCTCAAATCATGTTTGAGGTGCAGAGACACTTCCCTAGTGTTATGAAACTTAGAATTGATCTTATATTATACCACTCTTGGGAAAAATATCCTTTTTAGAAAGCATATCTTCTGGTATGGGGCCCCACATATGGCCCATGTGCATAGAGGTGGGTATTCGTTCAAGAAACGAGTCACTAAGTTTTATATTTGAATCATGTTTTTTAGAGATGATCATTCTTTAATGATCCAACCTTGGAATTAATACCATGTCCCACTCTCAAACCAGTAATACACTCTATAGGGATTTCCTAATGGTTTGAATCCTTATATATGTTAATAATTTCTCCTTAAAGTCCCAAGCCCTGATATTTTGGCCCAAATAATGTGTTTGGTAAGAGTATACTTCCCTACCTAATGTGAAAAGCCTCATAACTAGTTCAATATCCCACTCTTGAACCATGTATTCAATCCATAGAGCATGTCTTGTGTTTTAGGATCCCTTGCATGGCCAATATGACCTAGAAAAAAACATCTTTATCATCAAAATTACTATTCTCAAATGATGTCCTAAGCGGAAACTCTTTCTAGTTTTCCAAAACCTATAATTGTGCCCATATATGACCCTCGGGCCAAATGTTGCATCTAGAAGGCTTGTCTCATACTCTATGACCATGTTTCTTTCCAAGGCCTTTAGAAGTATCTTATTTAGGGTGTAATCCCTTGGATATTTTCCCTAAAGCATTTCATCAATAAGAATACCCCTCTCTAGTGTAACAAGCCTTAGAATTGGGTTCACATCCCTCTCTTATTCCAAATAGTCCATACATAGGGTCTAACTCATGTTTTGGACTATTTGCATAGCCCATTTTTTTTAGAAGTAGCTCCTTTAGGTCCTAACCTCATAGATTGTATCCCTAAACTAAGTCTTGGGAAAGGAAGCCCTTTTGTAGTGCACTAAGACTCAAATAAATCTCATATCTAATTCATGGTCTAAATATTCATTCCAAAGAGTTTATCACATGGTTTGGGTCATTGTTCATGGCTTAGGTTCCTAAGAATCAGCTTATTTAGGTCACACACCATTAAATTCTAGCCTCTTTACATGTATTCAGTGAGGATAATTTCTTTAGTGTACTTAACATTGAAATCAATCCCATATACCACTCTAATTCAAAATATTCATGGAGAGTCTATCTTATCTTTTAGAATGAATACTAGTGGTGTAGCTTTTTTAGTGCCTAAGACATTAAATTTTTTCCCAAATCATGTATTCAATAAGGATACCCTTTCATAGTGTGCCAATGCTCGTAAATTGTGCCCATTTTTCACTTTTGGAAAAAAAGAAACCAGTTTGATAGCCTATAATATGGTCTAGTTCCCCATTCAAATCCCATGTACCTTAGAAGTAAATCCTTTAGGGCCCAATCCCCTTATTTTTTTTCCTAAGCCAAAGATTCCATCTAGAGTGCTTGTGGCATGGTCTTGTGCCTTGTGCATAGGCCATTTCTTTTAGGGCCTAAGCCATTGGAATATCATTGACCTAAAACAAGTATTATGCAAGTATACTCTTCCATGGTATACCAAACCTTAGAATTATGAATATATTCCACTCATTTTCTATACCAAATCCACCTGAAGAATGTCAAGTTCTTCAGAAAAAAAAGTAAAGAACTCGATTGAATTTGGCACGTTCTCAGTTCAGAAAAATTACTGAACAATTAAAAAAGAATAAAGAAATTTTAGAAATAGGCTGCGAACTGGAGTTAGTACGACTGCTGTTCGTTTGGAGAGCAAGTTTGTTAATACAACTACATAATTTCGGAAAGAATAATGGCAAGTTTATATTCTGTCGATTTATTTAGCTTGTGAAAACGATTTCGGAATAACCTACTGAGTCATATTTTGAAAAGAATAACGGGTGGTCGGAGTCATAATATTCTGTCGACTTGTTTAGCTGGTAATACAACTACATAATTTCGACTTGTTTTAGCTGGTAAGTGAAAATGATTTATAAATAACAACAACAATGAAAGAGGCCGGATATATCATTTTCACTCATCTCACAAACAACTCTGACTATTTGTTTCGTTATTATTTGTTCAAGCAGCTGATGATGTATGTATGGCGAAAAATACATATTATGCAGTGTAGCAATTAATGTGACGGCGGTCACATTGTCCGTCGTCGGATCTTTTCCAAAGTAAGATCCGAGGGCGGACAGTGCGACCACCGTCGCATTAAATGCTACACTGCATAATATGTATTTGTCGCCTATATGTATTACCTGAGCATTTAAGAAGAAAGTGAAATCGAATAGACAGTAGTACAGCTCAGTGAGTAGACAGGCGATATGAAGCTCCATATTATAGGGAAGAGGAGCCAATATTGGTGCATTTTTTTTATTCTCTTTTTTTTAAAGTTATTTATTCATTTTTATGCATTTTTGTAAGTATATTTTTTTTATAATTTTTTGTTGCATAAAAAAATTATGCCATGTCAGTTACAAAGTTTTAAGTTATCTAATTCTAATGTATTTTAGTGTATTCTTGAATAAGATTAATGGATGAATATTGATCTAACTTGAAATGGAGTAAGATTAATGAATGGATATTGATCTAACTTGAAATGGAATGGATGTAAATTAAAATAGAATTTTAAAATTGAAAATATTTATTTTATTTCAAAATGTAGAATAATTTTTTTATAATAAATAATTTTAAAAACATGAAAGCCATTTATAATAGCTAATTTTTCTAAGACTGCTCGGTAAGTTAACACCATTCTTTATATTCACTAGTGATTACTACTCCACCATTGCTCTCTCCCTTATTCAGGAAACAAATTGATGTTCTAAAGGTTGTTGCACATCCAACATCCACCCACTCATAGAACTTTTGCTCATGTTCTCCTTTTCCAAGAATAACATAATTCCTCTTTGCAAGGCATTGACATGATGAAGACTACAAAAAATGACATGTAATATTAAGCTAGGTTGTGGTTCGAAAAATGACATGTTTTTTAATATTAAGCTAGGTTGTGGTTGGAATAGTATATTTTTTTAGCATTATTTTGAATAAATTATGTTGGAATTTTTCAAAATTCAAGTTATAATTTTTAAGTTTTGGAATTTTAGGTGTTTTATAGATTTTTAAGAGTGCTTAATCTATTTATACCATTAAAATAGTTATTAAAATATAGTTAAATTCTAATTTTGCAAAATTAAAAACTTGAAATTCCATTTAAATAAAAAAAAATGTTTCATCTAAATTTTCTAATTTTCAATTTTTTAGTCAACTTCACATTTACTTAATTAAATTGACATAGTAATTGCACATTACATATAAAAAATTATATAGACCTTGACCCCTTATAGTTATAAATATCCAACAAAACATATAATCTAGAGTACACTTAAATGGTTATCAATTGCATCTGGAGTATGATAATACATAAAATTCGACGGTGTATATATATCTTACCTATGTAGAAGTGAAGTTCCCATCTAGCCATGATTTAGAGACCACTTGATATCTTACCTCTGTCGAAGTGAAGTACCCATTTAGCCATGATTTTAAGAATAATTATGGATTTAAATCCTTGGATCTGAACCCTATCAAAACTAAACCTACTTTATACATTTCCCTATAAGAAAATGAGAAGATGAAGAGATTAAAGACCTCAATCATTTCCAATATTTTAACTGGTTTCAAAAAAAGAAAAATCAATTTATATAAGAATATTTTCCTTTAGACAGAAGCAACCTATTAGAAAGGAATAAACACAAAAGAAAAAAAGAAAAGAAAAGAAAAAGTTCTTATGGAAGTTTTTATGCATATTAAGAAACTATTTTTTATTTTTTTGTCAAATTTTTTAATTTTAGTTTTTATAATATGGCATGAATTAAATTTGAAAAACAATCATATACAACTTAAAAAATAAATCAAAACTTTAATTACACAATAAATATATTGAAATATTAAATATACTTTGATAAAAATAATGCAAACTCAAAACTTCCAATCCAAATCACAATGTTTTTTTTGGGAGAGGCCTCCATTAGTGTTTCGAAATCAACATGCCTACACTAGAACAAAGATAAACTAATGCTTATTCGATTAGAAAAATAGAATTATAGTGAGATACGCCTTTACCGTCTTAGCTTTGACATACCATACCCTTTGGTTGGGATGGCCATAATCAAACTATCATTTTCATTTCAAATTAACCTATTTTAGAACTGTTTTTTTAACATGATTAGTTTATTATTTTTAAAAGAATTAAAAGAATTATAATTATATTTATGTAAATTTGTAATTCAATATTCTTACTTTTTTATTTTAATAATTTTTTTTTCAGAGGAAAAAATACCAGTTTTTGTTATTCATAGGAATCAAAAGACATCATTTACCTATACATTTAAACTGAGAGAATATAGCATCCTAGAACCACACATAGAACATAAAATAAAGCCATACTGACTAGTCAACCAGAAGTAAAAGTTTGATCATAGCAGACTTTTCTCATCATCCCTGAATAATTCAGGTCAGAATATGCTGAGAAAGATCGAAGATGATTGTCAAACAAACATTCCTGAAAGTTCACATCTTTTCAGTTTTTATTATAATACTTCGAGTTTTTTCTTAAGATTGTAGTGAAATGTCTTATTATATGTTGGATAATGAGAGAAATTGAAATTATATTTTATATTGAAATTTGGATGGATAATAATTTAAGTTTTGAAAATATATTTTATATTGAAATTTAATGCATAATAATTTAAGGATTTATTTCATGATTTTTATTGAACATGATATTTTATGGTCGACGGGTTGGAGATATATGTATAGCTTGATACATAAAGATTATAACATTTTTTTTGGCTTTATAAAATTCACTTTTTTAATTCATACATGTAAGGGAGAATTAGAGCAAATTTAAGGTCTAAAATGTGTTGCATAAGAAAGTGAGCCACCTTATAAGAAAAAGAGTCATTGATGAGTTGGAATTCAATAACCAATAGAATTTCAAGAAAAATAGTTAATCGTAATTGTTGACTTAGTATATTTGTCAATAAAAAAAACTACATGTTCTAAAATGTGTTGCATAAGAAAGTGAGCCACCTTATAAGAAAAAGAGTCATTGATGAGTTGGAATTCAATAACCAATAGAATTTCAAGAAAAATAGTTAATCGTAATTGTTGAATTAGTATATTTGTCAATAAAAAAAACTACATGTTTAATTAGTATATTCAACTTATCTCCTTATTGTTTTACACAAATTTCAAATGGAAGCACTCGTTGAATGTAGAATTTAATTTTACATCCAACGAGTACCCACACTGCATACTTTGGATGGACCCCACCCCATGAAAAAAAAATGAGAAATACATAAAGTAACATGTTTTCAATGTATTTTTCATTTTTCATGAGGTGGAGTCCCTCAAAAGTATGTAGTTTTGGCACTCGTTCGATGTTGAATTAAATTATGCATCTAACAAGTGGTTCCACTCAAAATTTGAGTAAAATACAAGGAGATATCTTAAAAATACAAAGAACAAATTCATAAATAGTATTGTATTATTTTATTATTTTCATTCGGAGATCCATTTTTTAAATCCCAATTCTTTCTAATGAGATTTCAAGATTTATATAGCAATATTTTATTTTGCACTTGTTAATTCTACCTTTTATAAAAAAACAATCTAGATAAATATTGTCCTTACAATGGCTTCGAGCATGATATTTATAATCTAAGAAATCAAAGCAATATCTATTATACAATGAAATGACACTTCTTTGCCCGAGTATCAACTCTAGCTTGTCGATACACAAAACAACATTATGGATTGAAGTGACTATAACCCTATAGATGAGTTGGTTCTTGACTACATATTGATTCCTTCATCTTTGCCAATTTTTATAGATGAGTTTGTCTTGCACTTGCGGTTATTCTTGTGACAAGTCGTGTGTCACTCATGAGCGAGCCCATATGCAACCCACGAGTTATCCCTAAAATGTTTCACTCATGAGTTTCCTTCATAAAATCCGCGAGCCAATCGCGAGTTGCCTTCTATATACTTCCAAGTTCCTCTAAAAAAAAATTTTAAATAAAAATAGGGTTAGTTTAGGGGAATTTGGGTTTGTAATGATAACTTCCCTAACTCTCCTAACCATCCCAGGCCTCGAAACCTGTCCTCACTAGCAACTATAAAAACAGGGGAGGGGTAGATGATGGAGGAAGCAATTTTGGAGAGAAAGGTTATGGTGGAGGAATACAATGGAGAGAGGAGCAAGAGGATTCAATTTCTTGGCCTGCAGAGAAGCTTGTCTAAGATAGGGTTGTAATGTTTCCTGAGCTTATTAACAAAGAGTGTCTTTCTTCCATATTGTCTTAGTGGTGCCTTTGTTGTTATGAATCATGATATGTATTGCTATTTATTCTTAAATCCAATTATAATATGTTCATGCTTCTTTATATAAAAATAAAGAATATTGTGGAGAAACATCAATATATTTTGCAGGTACAAAAGATCAAAAGGTTGAGTAGCATCTGAGGAAGAAGATTAAAGCTTGGATCAACCGTCTATACATAAGGTACATGTTCCACTAATCCTATTTCTCTTATATATGTTTATGAATCCTTGATGTTTGCAATCCATACCCTAGTATAATGGTGACCCTAAGAACCCAATTCATAAGGTAGATATCCCTCACAATAGAACTGGCGACTCCCCTGGGGAGTCTAGTTTGTGTTGGTGCCTCTCCAATCAAGTTTTTGTCCATTTTTCACTCTTTTGTTTTTGTCGTGATTTGCAATTATATGATTTTCAATTAGTCTTGTTGGATCCTTAGGATTCTTGGTCTCTTAATTTTCTTTTTGAAAAATTTTAGAATGACTCGTGGGTTGCTCCACTTACAGTCGCGAGTTATTAGTTGAAGTTACAAGTTTCCTTAAGAACAGTCACGAGTGACTCGCGATTTTCCAACTAGAAATTCGCAAGTTGCTGTAGGAGAGTGTCTAAGATCTAGGGTTTCCCTTGTTTTGAGATTTTTTTACATTTCACTACCCTTTTGGGGTTGTGTCCAAGGTTCTTACTAATCTGTTGTCTAGTGCATTTCACTCTTAACTTGTTTTTACAAGATTTATGATTGAGTAGTTTAGGTTTGAATTCATGTGCAATATTTTGTTTAGGTCTTCCCTCTTTCCTTTATTGGTTGAAGTGTAAGTGGTTTTGTGAGGTTTTGTATTCTATCAGTGCTTTGGTCTAATTTCTTACGTCTGATTTCTTTAATAGTTGTCTGGACTTGTTTCTTTTTCCAATATTTTGATCTACTTTGTTCCCAACTTCAGCAATTCATCCCAGGTAGGGTTTTAGCCCAAGTTTGTAGAATCTTTCAAGGTTGTGATTATAGGAGATGAATATTGTTTCTTTCATTTATACATGTTCATATTTTTTGACTTTATTAAATGCATTAGTTTGCATTTAGATTTTAATTTTTGAAAATATAAAATGAAAAAAAAAACATTTAGGTGTATAGTTAGTCTAATATAGGCTCGTTGAATGTTCGTTTTTGCATTATTTTAAAAAATAAAAAAAGTTAAAAGTTTTTACTTTTTTCAAAGTTCATAAAGCAAATTTCATTTGTTTCGAGATGAAAAAGAATTTAAATGGCATTTGTATTTGAAATTCTTTCATCATATTGTACTTTTGCTTTCAGTTGAGTCATAACGCCATGAATTGCACTTCCATTACCTAAGTAATAATAACCCTAAAAAGAACGTTATTAATTGAAATTTACTAGTAATCGTTTTCTTTCTAGGACCTTACATCAACTAGCTTAGACTCGGATCTTGGACTAGGTCATCTTCAACTATCCAAGATCGTTTAAACTCAGACTTAGTGGCTTATCTTCTAGATAAACCCAAGTTTGCAAGAGATCAACAAAAAATATCTTCTAACACAAGAGTGAAGCATGAGGCCATGTTAGGAATTAGTTGTGGAGATACGACTCCAATATGTTGTTAGATAATAAAACAGGATTATTGTTGTGCATACAAGGGTTCTTTCAGTACCACCTTAGGCCCCGTGAGGTACCGATCCTGTCTGAATTCCGTGCTTCGCTACCGTGCGCATGCACACCAGTCGGACCTATGACTGTTTCGTTGGAGTCTTTTTGTAAGCTTGGTAGTGTTAGTATCCATATTGTAGGGTTATTTCATGAGTGACAGTGGAAGGCTATTTCTGTTGTACCTAGGGAAGTCTTGGAAGGAAACCCCAGATAACAATTTGGGATGGAGTTTTGATGATTCAAATGCTTGCACCTAGAAAACATATCATGGTACCCCACGTAATTGTTCTTCGATATTCACTTGTTCGTTTTGGGCCCTAATCATCCCAGCCACTCCTTTGGAAGGTGTATCTTTTACCTTCTTGTGTTTGTGATACTTAGGATTTTTTAGTGGTGTACTATATGGGTTGCTTGTTATCTAGTATGACTTTTAGGTGTGTCATTTAAATCTTTATTTGTAGAGGATAAACCTCCCTATATGTCTCAAAGCTTGCAAAACCTTCCCCCACTCTCAACAGTGGATCCTCGACCGCCACCTCAAAGGAAAATATTAGGCCCAAATGGTTAATTTTAATTTACTGGAGACAGTGAAAGTCCAGGGGGAACCTAGACTTCATTATACTAAGATGGATCCCTTTTTAGTGGAAATTGAATATTTGCAAGCCCAAGAGTTTGCAAGGAATTAAAATTCACCTCTTACTGATTTAAGAGATTATGTTTTTGTGTAAGTTCGTTTGTTCAATCCACCTAGTATTGGTGTTCCCTAGAGTTCGGTTATGTCTAGCTCATGAGAAGGAATGATGGATATGTCTACCCCCACTTGAGCCATGATGGCCAGTGGAGTATCTCCTTCATCAGTGAGTGCACCTAGGACAAGTATGTATACTTCACCATTAGTGTCCCTAAAATTCTGTTCATCAACTCTGGTGTCTCCAAGTTCCCGAGTGGCTAATCCATCGACACCTTCACACATTGTCGGTCCATCAAGCATGGTGTTCATTGGGATACCAAGTGTACCTTTTACTTCTTCTCTGTTATTTCAAAACACTCAAAGTGGTCCAAGTGGTTCCACTTCATTTTTTCAAGGATTTCTGTGGTATGGGGGAGACATTCCTCCATATGATCCTTATGTAGGTTCTTAACCTACTTATGCTGGTGTATCATCCATGTTAGATTTTTATCATTTAATCAATATGATCTTAGGATTTTATTTGAGAGAATAAAATGCACAAAAATAATCACAAGAGACAAGAGACACAAAGATTTTCCTCGGGGAAACCTTAAAGGTGAAAACCCTGCAACTTCCTCAGAGATAGAATGAGCACCAATGGCAGTAGTAAAACCCAAAGACAGAAAATATGATCTCCAACAACTATTCTCTCTCTCACTTGTGTGAGCACTTCCTCTCTCACTCATGCGCCCTAGTTTAGTGAGTGTGTGTGACAAATAGAGAGTATCACTCTCTATTTATACTAGTTTTCAACTTTTACAATTACTTACCAGGGCCAACATCTCTAGGAGTGTAATATCCCACTTATTGTACCCTGAATATCTTATAATTGTAAAAATGTTTACTGCAATTGTTCTGGTGAGGAGCTCAAGGCCAAGGCCCCACCAGAAACAATATCAGGAACTCGATATGATTTAGTTATGTAATAGGATAAACTCAAAATATCTAAGACTTTGACGCAGCTTAACGACGGGTAACTAAGCCCACTACGGCTAAAAAGAAAAGGAATGGTCGGGGAGCCATAACTCAATAACGCAGTCGTATACATTATCCTGAGTATGGTAGTATTGGAAATAGGGACTCGCCCTGTAAGTGAATCCCTACTTCGCAGAGATTATCCCAACTAGGATACCCTATGCACTAAATCCTATTACGACTAACCCTAGTTAGAGGGAGTTGCAATCATTTTTTTGTTTACACGACATAAAAGGAGAAAAGTAATTAAAACTTAAGAGGGGAAAACCATCCTAAGAAAATTAATGGACCATAGGTTGTGGCCACCTAAAGTATGGAAAAGATAGATATCTTCGATAGCATACACTGTTTAATATATTAATGGTAAAATAACCCCCTGCCTAGACTATGTACATAAAGACATATGTTGGGGTAATATATGAAGAGAATTATTTATAGGTGTATGTATACTTATATATATATATATATTTATATTGGCCATAAGAAATGCCTACAATAATGGGCATGATAAAAATAATAGTTTAAATATTTTAGGATTTTTATAATAACTCCAATCGGGAATAATCCTAAATAAAAGGGTGAATAATTATTAAAGGATAAACTTATACATAAGTTTTCTTGCCTATGATGAGGATTCTCGGACAAGTACCACTTGAGTGTGCAACTTGCAATTATTTTTCCTCAACCAATATACCATCCTTAAAAGAAAGTATTTTGGTAGGGCAGAATACTATTCTTTTATTAGACACAAGCCGGAGAAGTAGTGGTCTGACAGTTGAATTAAAGGAGACATGCCTCAGCCAAAATAATGGAAGAATTATTGCCTTCTGAATTAAAGGAGATGCCTCGGCAAAGATGATGGCAGAATTTCTGTCTTGATTGTGGGACGCTTGGCACACCCTAGGAAGAGATCATTGCTCCTTTGATTTATAAATAGACTACAAAATTCCCTATAAGGAGTGCGCATGGAGCTGGGAGGGAAACTCTCGGGAAGGAAATACTAAACGAAGACCCGCTCTTCCTCTAGGGATTGATGGTGTATGTTTGGAGAACTGCTACCCTAAGAGATTGGGGTTACGGCTTCTATGAGAATAGCGACCCTTCGCTGTCCGCGCTGAATAATAATGGATCTCGGTTTGAATACATTAGATCGATTTCTCTCCTTTTTCCAGCGTTGAAAGGTAACGAAGTCCACCTTCTAGATGTTGTTGTGTTTCGGTGATATATATATGATTTAATGAATATTGTGTACTGGATGGAGGTTTATTGCAACCTCTGTGCACTGGTTTAAGTGACCCATACGCAAACTCTATGTGCATGGGCTCTCACGCTACCCCATATCTATGTCAAAATCCTGGATTAGAACCCTTAAAACTCTACACTTTACCTTGCTCTTAGAATTGTGGTTTCGATAAGGATAGGAATTTGGTAGCATTAGCTCCTTGATTTCTAGTGAATTTGACCTTCACTAAGAAATGGAGCCTTCACGATCGTGGTCTGGTATATGTTAAATAGTTGGCTTCCCTTCCTCTACTCGAACCGAAAATTTAATGCCGGGCTGAGATCTCGTCCTGGGCTGGTCTTCTAAGTACAGGCGTACCAAACCCTTGTTTTTGTAGGGAGTTCCCATACTAAGGATAGGGAAATCATTTGTATCGGCCTGCTATTTTTTTCCTTTAGATTTGAATTCCCATACAAGGGATCGACCATTATGATCTGCGAGAGCCATAGGGTGACTGCGATTAACTCTAAGGGATTTTCAAAATGATAAAAGGTCTACTTTGCTATTTTTATTGAACCTTGGTTGCTTTTGGAATACTTGTGTATGCATATAAGAACTTCTTAGGTAGAAAACCCCTGCGCCATATGTCTGAGACCCCTCTCAATTCCTCGAAGGGTATAAATTTTTCAATTTCGAATCTCCTTTATAAGATGGAGCTCCCACTGTTTGATTTTTATGCCTACAATGTAAGCCTAGTGTTGACTTGGTTTACGATTGTGAAATTTTTGAAGTATACGTGTAGGTGTAGCAGAAACGACACACAGTTTTTCCAAATGGCTCCCAATATGTAGAGAAAGTATCCTTGTGGTAGCTACGCAAGGCCATACTAGAAGCTTTCTAACAAGGAACGTATGAGAATCACCAGCTGCAAACATGTCTTTAATACTAAAGGTAGAGTTGCAGGGAAAATAAAATAATGTGGCAAAACACGTTTGTTCTAATTCATTCAAAAAACTTATCAAGCTTTAAAATATTGGTAACAAAAAACTTTGTTTCTTTCCATGTTCCTTTGGCATAAACAATTTACATGATTACATAAACATGCCTTTTTATAACTGATTAATGATAAAGTATTTTTTTGTGCCTCTACCTTAGTTTAACGAGATTACAAGCATTCTTTACTTAAAGGATGCTGAGAAGGGTTCTTGCGCTGTTATAACTATATTGTGAACTTAAGCCACTATGTGCCAGCATTGTAAATAGGGAAAGGAAGGATGCTTTTGGTTACTAGTAAACTTGTAAGAATATAGGTAGTATTGTTAATTATGATGAAAAGAACTTCCATCACCTGAAAATAGTCGTGATTAGTTTAGCATACTCCCTGTGAAAGAGGGAGTAAGTATGGAAACAATGATGTTGCAGTTTGTAATATTTTAATGAAATAAAGGTCGCAGGATGTGACTATTTGGTGGACATAGCCTAGGGATTGGGTGACCATGTATATCTTTGTGTCTCCTTCTTTATTTTGTGATTTATATGTGTCTTTTTACTAAATTAAGTACTCTATAATTCTGAAATGTTTAGAAGAATGTTCATGCTTTTAGTGGTACAAGTCGAACGCACCATTGGTTGTAAGGTCTAATCTAACACTTAAATAGGTGACGAATACATTGTTCTTGGAGAACTGAGGTAAATAGATTACGTGGTGTTGAGGCCTGGAAATTCGCAGGAAACAACAGCAAGGGATTCTCCCCAATCAACGTTCCCAACTAGCCTGTGACTATTTGGTGTAGGGAATCCATCCGGTTTGCAGTCCGGCTACTGTAAGTCAAGTAACAAAAGGGTTTACCGGTTGTGGCTCAGTCCACCATATGTCTTTTTGTATTTTTGACTTAAGATATGATATGCATGTGCCTAATTACAATGCAGGGTGATAAGAATCCAAGGAGCCGTCACAAAGTGATGCGCAGGTTCTTACCTCTCGTCTTAGGGCTCACCAGCATCTAAATCACATATGCAATGATAAAGTAAGACTAACTATCTACCTTTCCCCGGGGATCCAAATTGTAACTTATTTATGAGTAATGTATATGGTACATGCATTATAAAGAGAAATTACATATAGTTGATATTCCTTCCCACAACACATGAACAATAAAAGATATTTAGACAATTAGATAGCTAATTGTTTATGAACAACATTCATTACTCATGGTGGTAGTTTCATAGAATAAACAAGAAATCATTCAAACAAGAACATAGGCTCTAAGAGTTAGAAGGATCTCACAGTTAATGGACAAAAGCTGAAAAACGAAATAGTTCATCTTTCACCAATCCACAACATAACATTTGAACGTTCCACCAAAATTTCTCCGACAGGAAAACAATAATTCTTTATTGCAAAAAAAAAAGTAGTTCTTCTTACAATACTCCCCTTTTGTCTCACTGGGAAAAATCCCCTTGTTCTTTTAAGTCTCCTATATTTATACAAAAGGATGAGACTGTTGGGCTTCCCATAAATAACCTTTGGGCTTCCCAACTCCTCGCCTCCCAAAATTCCACTTTCATCAAATTTTTACAAAATCGTTACATATTACACAAGTGAATGATCATTCACAAGGAGGGCCCCACTCGAGTATTCAGAAATTTCTTCCATGCTAAAGCCTCAGAGGTGATGCCTTCAAACGCACAAGGTTCCAAAAAATGAATGTTTATTTCAAAATTTGCAGGTTGGTTCTTGATGGCCTCAATTCTGGACGCACTCAAACAAAGTTGATCCTTTAGTAACTGCACACTGATGGTAGAATGATCTACTTCACTTCTTAATATCTGGTCATCGAGGGCTTTAATCTGCTGTATTTTTGCTTCCTCCTCTTGATACATTTTCTGCAGAATTTCCACAAATAAATTGTGGTTCGAAAAAACATCTAGCCTCTGCTCAGCCTCTACTTGGCACCAGTTATAGGTAATCAGGAGCCTGTTGAAGAATTACGTGCATGCTCCTTTAGTATTTATAACAACCTTTTTGAACTCCTCAGCAATGTTTATAGCAAACTCTAATAAGTCGAAATCCCGCTTAAGGGCCTGCTGATCCTTCAAGGGCAGTTCTGCAGGAGTGTCTTCATTATTTTCCAGCCTTTCCATTCTTGCTGTCAGGACTTCCAGGACGTCCTGAGATCTATCAACAAAATAAGAGGAGGTCTCCAGAAACTCCTCCAATCGACCCTCTACTTGCAAGACCTTGCATCTTTCCCATTCTATGGCTGTTTGCAGCTGAAGCATTTTAGCCTTTTGTGCCAGCACATGTTCCCTGAAAGGCTGGATATCAACCTGTTGCTCTTTTTCTTCCTCTAAAGCTGCTGTTAGAGAATTGATCTGCTCTTGAAGTTTTGTCTCTTGTTATTGAGACTGCCTTTCACTTGCCTCCAGGGTGATCTTTTGCAACTCTAAGTCTTCTATCTTCCCCAGCAGCTATTCCTTCTCCACCCTTAGCTCTTGATACTCTTGTTGCACTCTCTCCAAACACTCTTGTGTAGTTTCCATAGACCTCCTTTCTGCTTGGAGAACTTGCAGTTCATCGTTTGAAGACCTCATCTATTTTTTCATGTCCTCATATTTTCTCTTCAGCTTACTGCTTTCTTCTCTCTCCTTTCTTAATGTGTCTTTCAGTTAAGCAGAACACTTCTTGGATTCCTCCAGCTCCATCATGATTTTGTCTACGTTATCCTCTGAAGCGTGGATCAATGCAGCTCCTTCTCTAATGGTGAATATGGGATCTCGGACGGTCCCATATACAATGGTTGTATCCATTATCATCTTCCTGGACAGACCTCCTGTTTCAACCTTCTTTTCAGTTCTCTTCACTATCCTCTTTCTTTCCTTGTCATAGAAGGCAGTATTAAAATCAGGGATTTCTTCCCCTATCTTCTGTTCGAAAGGGACCAGCTTAAGTGTGGGGACCATAGACTGTCCAGGTTTGCTAATAGCAGGTGCTTCAGGGTCTTGAACCTCAGGGTTCTCAACATTCTGGGTCTAAGTGCCAGCTCTGTCAGAGGCTGACTGTTCTGTAGCTGTCTGAGTCAGCTTTATCCTCTCTGCTTCCTGTTTCTATAGCTCCTCATCAAGCTTTCTTTTTCTTTCTTCTTCTTTATTTCTCGCATATTCTTCTGCCCTTTTGGCTGCCTCTTGGGAAGCTCTTCTTTTTTCTTCCTCTTATCCCTGAAGCCACCCTACATCCTCTTGGGCCAACCTTTGGGCTTCTTCATTTCTTTTCCTGGCTTCTTCATCAGCTTTCACTTGTTCATCCTTCCCTTTCCCACCCTTGGTGGTGATCTTCTTTTTGAACCTTTTCCTCAAGGCTGTTATGTTCAAAGCACTGCGGAAGATGGACTCTTCTCTGTCCCATTGGTGAGTGTATTTGAAATGGACGTTGTTCTCTTTGCAGTGTTCAGCCACTTTGCGCCTGTGGGAGTCATTTCTGTGGAAGGGCATTTCACCAAAATGAAACTTTTCCAAATCTTCCACAAACTTGTCTGCTTTCTTTACTCTCGTAAAATTATACCTCCCTAACTTGAAAGGCAAAGGGGGATAGGAAGCCTTCTTATGTTCAAATAAAAAGCTTCCTATGCCATCCAGGAATACTTTCCTAACTGCCTCTTAATGAATGATGTAGTCTGTGGCATATTTGGGTAATAGGGAGGGTGCTCTAGAACCTCCAAACATTCTGAAGTAGAGGCCATCCTTAGTCAGATAATAATCTCCATATTCTTCAATTACCTGCAATGCCTTTTCTGACATGCAGTCACATTCTTTCAGAAAAATGAGCGTATACAATGGCATGACAAAATGTTCACAAACCTTCCAGTAGTGACTGTGGTACTTGTGAGCCCACAGTGGCTTGTATGCAGAGTAAACATGCATTCTCTCCCTGTCCCAGATGCACCTTAGGACGGGGAAAGGTTGATTACACAGTATACAATCAACGAGTATGGAACTCATGTAAAATTCTGACCTCTTTTGGGACACTCCTCCCAAAGTTGAGGCCATACAGGCTGAAAGACTATTTGACACTATGTTGGACCAGTTGAAAATGGTCCCCTGGGTCGCAACATAAAAAATAATTGGCAATCACTCTAATTTGAAGCTCTTGCCATGGGCTCTTCCGAAAATCCTATTGAGCATTAAGGTAATGAACCTGTACGGGGTCCTTAAGCTCGTTGTGTCATATTCTCCCGTCGGCTTGGTTCTGAATTTTTTTCCAGGCAACAACTTTCTTTTGAGGGTCTCCACAAGGTCCATTCTGATGTTTCTCAACCAATCATCAGACAAAAAAATTTGTGCTTCTAGCAGGTGGTAGGCCAGGGCTACATATCCCGGGCTATAGGCAGCATAGCCTTGTTTTTCAACATTCTCCAGGATCATAGTGGTTACATATGCCCGGGGCAGAATCCAACTGATCACTTCAGAGCAAGGGAAAAGCTTTGGTCTTGTGGCAATCTTCATCAGTGAAGATCTCTCTATATTGGCATATATGCCTTCTTCCTCCAAGCCCATATCAGGCACCTCTCGGCATGTGATCAACATGTATATCTCTCCCCATTGATACTCAGGCTCTACACCAGTTATACACTTGGTGTCCTCATAATTATACTTGGTTTTAGTGACAACTTCCACATCGGGGTGTTCTTCGACCACAGGGGCCTTCTTCTTTTGTCGTTGTGACATTTTGAGTTCTGAATCTTCCTTTCATACATGGAATTATAATCGTTAGGCCATTTCCGGATAAGTTGCAAACATTGAGACAACAATGTGCAGTGTTTTACCTTATCTGTGTTTAACATGACGGAAATTAGTTAAATGAAGCAAATATGAGCACGCATATAAACTGAAATGGCTTAACTGACAGAACTCTGGTGAGAAACAAAATCTACATTAAAATGAAGAAACTTCGGGCTCTCTGTGGGCACCATAACCATCGCGCTTCGTTGGATAACAGGGGAACTTATGCGAGTTTTCAGCGGTGTGTTTTCAGAAAGAAAGAAAAAATTTCCTGTGCAATCTATGGTCAATATAACTCTGTGCAGTGGTATATAACCTCCAACCGGCTCAGGTTCGAAACCGACCGCGAACCGGGTCGCTTGAAACAGCGCGGCTTTGGTTTGAAGGATACAGGAAACACAAAAAGGGGGGGGGGAACCAGTCTAACACTACAGGGAGGCCATGAACGACCCTTCCCAAATATCCTATCATCACACGGGGTAGACTGGTGCAGACTGCGTAACGGCCGTCTGCACCAATCTCCCCAACCATTAACCACAGGATCGAAATACATAACGGTTGCGGAGGGAAACTACGTTGTGGGCCAAAAATGCCCCCACTGATAGTTACGATACAAGCCCTCAACTATATATGCATGTAAATAACGGGATCAAGGGAAAACGATCATGGAAAAACCTAACTGTGAACCAAAATCAAAACGCTCAATAGAACAAGACAGGTAAGATGAACAAGATCCTACCTGGCAGTGTTGCGTGACCGATGGGAAGAGGATTGTCAAGCTTCCGCAGTTGAGACACCTAGGAACGTGGGTACGGCGATAGTGGGGGTCCTTATGAGCTTGAGCAAACAACAACGCATGCCAACGATAGTGCACGATAGTCGAAAATAACAATAGAATAATCCACATGCCTGATCCCATATATATATGGTCAACCATGAGCGGCGGGAGAAAATCGGACGAAGAAAACCTAAGGATCAGAGGTCGCAAGAATAATTCCTTCTGCAACGACAGAGTCATAAAGGACAAACAGTCCTCAATAGGCAAGGTCCACATCGGAGGAGAAATCAACTAAATGACCAGAAGGATAGTGTTTTCGACAGCCGCAATGGCGGAAACCCAAGACTTAAAGAGCGGCGAAAACAACAATGTGGGGTCTAAAAAGTCAATGCGATGATCAAGAGACTTCATAGTCTATCGTCCGCAACGGCGGAGAATGAAATAACAAGACGTTCTGACGCGAAACCAAATATCAGCCGATTTAGACAAATGCATCGGAGAAAAATAACAAAGCTAAATCTGATTACTTCTCCGCAACGGCGGGAGAACAAGCAAATAAACCTCTGACTCAAACACTTGAAAACGCATTCAGAGGCAATGATAAATTTAAACAAGTGGTGGATTAATTCAAGCATTAGAAAAATTCTTTCTGAAGAATCATTAGATCAAATCAAAGAAGAAAACCAAACCGATATAAGCAAAAGAAGGGTCCCGAATTTTTTTTTGAATTTTGGGAAAATGTTGCAGCTGCAACAATTGGCGACTACCTGGTGAACCCCAGATTTCTGTCTTAATTTCTTCCCAGTAAAAGACTGTTTAGTTGAAAATTTGAAATCTTATGGATGCTTGTATTCCTAAGCTAGCCAATCCCATGCATTTAAATCATTGAGAAGCAGTTCATTCTTAGAGAAATGGTAATATCAGAAACATTTGCAAGTCTGAATAACTCTTTTGAGGCCTAATAAGTGAGATTTATTTTACCCATGCCCTTAGGTAGTTTCTAGCTTGGACACCACAGGATTGTAACATATGGTAAACAACACTATCCCTTTGTTCCTCATTCCCATGCCAATTTTACTTTTGTGCCATTTGAATTTTAGTTCTTGTGAGTCCTCCACTTGTCTTTCTTTCTGAATTTTATTCATGCTCCTCTATCCATAGTGTCCTTTTGTGTGAAAGAAGAATTTACTTTTCATCTCATGGACGGAGAATAAATTTTGGCAATTTGAAGTTCATGCTTTTGATACCTTGCTTTGATATGCCTTGTTTCTTTTAAGGAGCTTTGACTCTTGATAGCCTTTAGGATTTTCTGAAATCATGACATGGGATCATTTATATATGATACACTATTTACCTTGCTTCCTTTCCATGGGTCCATCGCTATCACTTCCTTGGACATTTAGATGTGAAATGGATGGAGCCTCGAAATATTATTCCAGACCTCTTAATTCTGAGTAACTTACCAGGGCTTAAGTAGGACTTCAATGAATGCATGGCCGATTAGGAACACTGCTACTAGAAGACATTCTATGTTTTAACAGCACAATCTTTTGCTCAGGATTTCAGTTAATTAAGAACCCTGATGTTTCCATTGCAACCAAAGTTTTCCTCTTTATTCAAAACCAAGAGAACTAATAACAAGGCATTAAACCAAGAGAAAACAACATCAAAGCAATAAACCAAAAGAAAACAGCATCAAATTATTTATGTACAGAATCGTTAAAACAAAAGAAACGAAAAAGTGCCCACTCCTGAGAATCCTTTAACCTGGTGAGTCAAGGGGTGGGCTAGATTGCATACATGAGATACCTAACCATGGTCTAGTTGTGCTATTATTGAAATCAAAACCATGTCTACTAGTCTACAGTCATCCTTTTCAGCCTGAGGAAGTTGAAGGAGCTCATGCTGAGTGTCATTTCTAGAGCTGGCCTTTCCTAAGGTATAATATCTTAGTTTGAGCCCCGTTAGATAATTTCCCAGGATAGAAATAGCAGATTCGTTACCTTCTCCCAGCTTAGTGACAGTATGCTTCATGTAGGGTTCTCTCAAAATTTTAATCTGATTTGGGGTACCCTTAAGAGGTAACCATAAATGAGACCAGTCTGAAGCAAAATAACCTTTTAACCTGGCAGACCAATCTCGGTTGAGAATAAGCCCATATCCATCCGGTATATCAGCCACCAAAATGTCAATAAATTGACAAATCTTGTTATTTGCAGATAAGCATATGAGAACATTCTTCATTTCTCCCACTACTTTGACACCCGTTCTATCTAGTTGCACTACTTCCCAGGATATGGGCTCTGGCTGCCCATTAATCTTTTTGCAAACTTCAAGTGGCATAACATTTAATGATGACCCAGAATCTACCAAACAATTATGCACATTATGATTCAGTATTTCTAGAGTCAAAAGAAAAGGCGGGGTTAGAGCTTTTTCTTCCCATCTTGGTTCTATGTCTTCTTCTCTCGATTGATTTGGAGTGGGTATATCTTTTAAGCTCCTCAAATTTTCCAGTGTTTCCTTCATTAACCTCTATAAGTTTGACAGGCTCGTTGATTGGCTTTGTTTCTTGATTGACAGTAGTGACTTCAGGTGTTTTATCTTCAACATTGGCATTTATCTGTCTCTTGAAATTCGTTTGCAACCTCTTAATATTTGAAATTGTTTCATTGTCTTTAATTATCAAATCCATGTCCTTTGTTGCTGTAGGGGTGTATTCAGATTTAAACGCGCTCTCTTCTATGTCAAAAAGCAAGACACCATCCCATAAAAACATGGTATCATCTTCTTGTTTCTCTCTGGTCTTGTTTTTCTTTTCCTCTTTACCACTATGCTTAGTCAATTTAGAGTCTATCAGCTGATTCATAACCAATGTCATTGAATTTAACCATTGAGGACACTTCTTTTCAGAATGAGGTTGTTGGTGAAAAGTGCAGAAATTATCCCCCCCTACCTTCGTTATATTCATTGATGCTGAATTTGGTAGAGGGATCTTCAATTGGTTGCTATCCTCCCTTTTTTGGTAGTAGGGTTTGTAATTTTTCTGAACTTCCCTTTCTTTCTCCAGATCTATTATTCGGTTGGATAGTTTCTGAATCATTTTCAGCATTCCCTCAAAATCATGTGATTGTTCCTCTTTAGGTTTAGATAATAGTAAGGTTCTTCTCGCGATATTTTTTTCTTCAGGTTGCTTGAGATAGTCTTCTATACTTTCCTTTTCAGCCTCTACCCTTCCTGCTTCTTCATAAGTCTCTACCAATGTAGGTTGGGTTTTCATTTTGGCAAACATGGCCAGCTCAGGTCCTAGAGCTGAGGTATAATATTCAATTAAGACTTTGTTTGAGGGTCTGTCAGTTTCAGAAAAGTTCTTTAAGTATGTTGAAAACCTTTGAGTAAAATGATGTACCTTCTCATCTTTCTCTTTTTTTAATAAACCAAGACCTTTCATTAGTGAGGCATGCGTCTTTTGGGCTTCGTATTGTTGGGCACTTGGGCAGACCCGGGTTAATGCTTTACACGTCGCACCAACAAAAGACCCACTGTGTTGGCCCTTTCGGCAACAACCTGCGCGCAGGTTGCAGTCTCACCCGAAACAGCAATGGGGTGCCGCAGAATCAGGTTTCTGCATGCAGAGAGGGGTATTACTGTACCTTAGCCTTTCTAAATAGTTACTAATCAACTTCTGGTTAACTTATCATTCATTCATATATATTTCACAGCATAATAAACAAACCAAACTTGCATAACCCACTACAGGGAATTCACAGCGCAGCTTAGCAGTAACAGAAATCTTATAATATCAGATATATTCGGTTTAATGCATGAAAATAACAAAACAGGAACAACACAACCAAACCACGACACCAAATATAACGTGGTTCACCCCCAGTGTAGGGGCTACGTCCACAAACTGCGTTTTATTCCTCTTTCTTCAAAAACCACAGTTTATCTGCGCACTCAGCTGCAGATTCCTTCTTCCTTTTAACAGCCGCGCACACAGCAGCAGGCTTATGCGCACACAGCTGCAGACCTTTCTTACTTTCTTACAAAAACCCTCTGCGCACACAGCTGCAGAGGTCGTCCACGCACACAGCTGGGACTAGTTCCTTCCTTACAAAATCCAACCTTACTTCACCTTATCTTTCTTACATCAAAAATCCTAACCTATCCATTTTCCATAAGCGCTTATTTATACTGCGTAGCTTACAAAAACCATGGTCCTAAACCATGGGCACCCACAAAAAACCTAACCCTGGAGTTAATCCCATGGGTTTATTACAAAAAGAGAGGGTTTTGACTTACCCTGACACCCCTAAGACTATTTTGACCCAACGCTCCATTTACAAATTAATCGCGGAGTTACCCCCTATGGGGTATGCGCCCCAACACGTATTTACTCCTGAAAATCCTTTCGAAAGTGTCCCAATTGGGAATAGAATTTGTAGGCAAACTAAAATACCAAGATGCTACTGCCCCTTTAAGGGTATGCGGGAATAATCTACAGACAACATCCTCATACTCCCCAGCCCTTATCCCTTCTATTTCTAAATAGAAACTTTGCAAGTGGTCATCTACAGCAGTCTTTTCATCGGGGTCAAACTTAGGCAGTATTTTTTCAAAGGCTTGAGGTAGGTTATGCAGTGGAGGTGTTAGGTTCAAAGGTGATCTAGCTCTCCAAACCGGCGGTGGGTTGGGCTGATTCACATTTATACCAGCCATGAGCGAAGGTGAAAGAACTGGAGTCTAAGTAAGAATTAACGTAAGGTGAAACCGGGCTTACTTGCTTCAAGGGAAGAAACAAAGCCTGTAAGTACTTCGGTTAATCCAAAAGCTTCCAAATATCTACTAGTGGGGTAATCTTGGGAAAAGAGGTTTCCACGACCAGCCATGCACTAGCGGCCCTCCTTCTAGCGCCAGAAATTGTTGAGGCCTGGAAATTCACAGGCAACAACAGCAAGGGATTCTCCCCAGTCAACGTTCCCAACTAGCCCGTGACTGTTTGGCATAGGGAATTCGTTCGGTTTGCGGTCCGGCTACCGTAAGTCAAGTAACAAAAGGGTTTACCGGTTGCGGCTTGGTCCACCGTATGTATTTTTGTATTTTTGACTTAAGATATGATATGCACGTGCCTAATTACAATGCAGGGTGATAAGAATGGAAGGAGCTGTCACAAAGTGATGCGCAGGTTCTTACCTCTCATCTTAGGGCTCACCAGCATCTAAATCACATATGCAATGATAAAGTAATACTAACTATCTACCTATCCTCGGAGAGCCAAATTGCAACTTATTTATGAGTAATGTATATGGTACATGCATTATAAAGAGAAATTACAGATAGCTGATATTCCTTCCCACAACACATGAACAATAAAATATATTCAGACAATCAGATAGCTAATTATTTATGAACAACATTCATTTCTCATGGTGGTAGTTTCACAAAATAAACCAGAAATCATTCAAACAAGAACATAGGCTCTAAGAGTTAGAACGATCTCACAGTTAATGGACAAAAGCTCAAAAATGAAATAGTTCATCTTTCACCAATCCACAGCATAACATTTGAACATTCCACCAAAATTTCTCCGATAGGCAAACAATAATTCTTTATTGCAAAAAAAAATAGTTATTCTTACAATACTCCTCTTTTGTCTCACTGGGAAAAAATCCCCTTGTTCTTCTAAGTCTCCTATATTTATACAAAAGGATGAGACTGTTGGGCTACCCATAAATAACCTTTGGGATTCCCAACTCCTCGCCTCCCAAAATTCCACTTTCATCAAATGTTTACAAAATCGTTACATATTACACAAGTGAATGATCATTCATGAGGAGGGCCCCACTCGAGTATTCAGAAATTTCTTCCACGCTAAAGCCTCAGAGGCGATGCCTTCAAATGCATAAGGTTCCAAAAAATGAATTTTTATTTCGAACTTCACAGCCTGGTTCTTGATGGCCTCAATTCTGGACGCACTGAAATGAAGTTGATCCTCTAGTAACTGCACACTAATGGCAGAATGATCTACTTCACTCCTTAAGATCTGGTCGTTGAGGGCTTTAATGTGCCGTATTTTTGCTTCCTCCTCTTGATACCTTTTCTGCAGAATCTCCACAAATAAATTGTGGTCCGAAAAAACATCTAGCCTCTACTTAGCCTCTACGTGGCACCGGTTATAGGTAATCAGGAGCCTTCTGAAGAATTCTGTGCATGCTCCTTTAGTCTTTCTAACAGCCTTTTTGAAATCCTCGGTTGTGTTTATAACAAACTCTAATAAGTCGTAATCCTGCTTAAGGGCCTGCTGATCCTTCGAGGGCAGTTCTGCAGGAGTGTCTTCATTATTTTCCATCCTTGCCATTCTTGATGTCAGGACTTCCAGGATGTCCTGAGATCTATCAACAAAATAAGAGGTCTCCAGAAACTCCTCCAATCAACCCTCTACTTGCAAGACCTTGCATCTTTCTCCTTTTATGGCTGTTTGCAGCTGAAGCATTTTATCCTTTTGTGCCAGCACATGTTCCCTCAAAGGCTGGATATCAACTTGCCACTCTTTTTCTTCCTCTAAAGCTGCTGTTAGAGAATTGATCTGCTCTTGAAGTTTTGTCTCTTGTTCTTGAGACTGCCTTTCACTTGCCTCCAGGGTGATCTTTTGCAACTCTAAGTCTTCTATCTTCCCAAGCAACTATTCCTTCTCCACCCTTAGCTCTTGATACTCTTACTGCACTCTCTCCAGACACTCTTGTGTAGTTTCCATAGACCTCCTTTCTGCTTGGAGAACTTGTAGTTCATCCTTTGAAGACCTCATCTCTTTTTGCATGTCCTCATATTTTCTCTTCAACTTACTGCTTTCTTCTCTCTCCTTTCTTAATGTGTCTTTTAGTTGAGTAGAAGACTTCTTGGATTGCTCCAGCTCCGTCACAATTTTGTCTATGTTATCCTTTGAAGCGTGGATCAATGCAGCTCCTACTCTAATGGTGAATCTGAAATCTCGGTCGGTCCCATATACAATGGTTGTATCCATTATCAGCTTCCCGGACAGACCTCCTGTTTTGACCTTATTTTCATTTCTCTTCACTATCCTCTTTCTTTCCTTGTCATAGAAGACAGTATTAAAATTAGGGATTTCTTCCCCTATCTTCTGTTCGAAAGGGACCAGCTTAAGTCTAGGGACCATAGACTATCCAGGTGCGCTGACAGCAGGTGCTTTAGGGTCCTGAACCTTGGGGTTCTCAACGTTCTGGTTCTGAATGCCATCTATGTCAGAGGCTGACCGTTCTGTAGCTGTCTGAGTCAGCTTTATCCTCTCTGCTTCCTATTTCTGTAGCTCCTCATCAAGCTTTCTTTTCCTTTCTTCTTCTTTATTTCTCGCCTCTTCTTCTGCCCTTTTGGTTGCCTCTTGGGCAGCTCTTCTTTTTTCTTCCTCTTCTCCCTGAAGCCACCCTGCAGCCTCTTGGGTCAACCTTTGTGCTTCTTCATTTCTTTTCCTGGCTTCTTCATCAGCTTTCGCTTGTTCATCCTGCCCTTTCCCACCCTTGGTGCTGATCTTCTTTTTGAACCTTTTCCTCAAGGCTGTTATGTTCAAAGCACTGCGGAAGATGAAATATTCTCTATCCCAATGGTGAGTGTATTCGAAATGGACGTTGTTCTCTTTACAGTGTTCAGCCACTTTGCTATGGGAGCCATTTCTGTGGAAGGGCATTTCACCAAAATGAAACTTTTCCAATTTTTCCACAAACTCGTCTGCTTTCTTTACTCTGGTAAACTTATAACTCCCTAACTTGAAAGGCAAAGGGGGATAGGAAGCCTTCTTATGTTCAAATAAAAAGCTTCCTATGCCATCTAGGAAGACTTGCCTAACTGTCTCTTTATGAATGATGTAGTCTGTGGCATATTTGGGTAATAGGGAGGGTGCTCTGGAACCTCCAAACATTCTAAAGTAGAGGCCATCCTTAGTCAGATAATAATCTCCATATTCTTCAATTACCTGCAATGCCTCTTCTGACATGCAGTCACATTCTTTCAGGAAAATGAGCGTATACAATGGCATGACAAAATGTTCACAAACCTATCGGTAGTGACTGTGGTACTTGTGAGCCCACAGTGGCTTGTATGCAGAGTAAACAGGCATCCTCTCCCTATCCCAGATGCACCTTAGGCCGGGGAAAGGTTGATTGTATAGTATACAATCAATGAGTATAGAACTCATGTAAAATTCTGACCTCTTTTGGGACACTCCTCCCAAAGATGAGGCCATACAGGCTGAAAGACTATTTGACACTATGTTGGCCCAGTTGAAAATGGTCCCCTGGGTCACAACATAAAAAATAATTGGCATCCACTCTAATTTGAAGCTCTTGCCATGAGCTCTTCCGAAAATCCTGTTGAGCATTAAGGCAATGAACCTGTACAGGGCCCTTAAGCTCGTTGTGTCATATTCTCCCGTCGGCCTGGTTCTGAAATTTTTTCCAGGAAATAGTATTCTTTTGAGGGTCTCAACAAGGTCCATTCTGATGTTTCTCAACCAATCATCAGACAAAAATATTTATTCTTCTGGCAGGTGGTAGGCCAGGGCTACATATCCCGGGCTATAGGCAGCATAGCCTTGTTTTTCAACATTCTCCAGGATCATAGTGGTTACATCTTCTCGGGGCAGAATCCAACCGATCACTTCAGAGCATGGGAAAAGCTCTGTTCTTGTGGCCATCTTCATCAGTGAAGATCTCTCTATATTGGCGTATATGCCTTCTTCCTCCAAGCCCATATCAGGCACCTCTCGGTGCGTGATCAACCTGTATATCTCTCCCCATTGGGAATCAGGCTCTACACCAGTTATACACTTGGTGTCCTCATAAATATACTCGGGTTTAGTGACAGCTTCCACGTCGGGGTCTTCTTCAACCACAGGGGCCTTCTTCTTTTGTCGCTTTGACATTTTGAGTTCTGAATCTTCCTGTCATACATGGAATTATAATCGTTAGGCCATTTCCGGACAAGTTGCAAACATTGAGACAACAAGGTGGAGTGTTTTACCTCATCTGTGTTTAACATGATGGAAATTAGTTAAATGAAGCAAATATGAGCACGCATATAAACTGAAATGGCTTAACTGACAGAACTCTAGTGAGAAACTAAATCTACATTAAAATGAAGAAACTTCGGGCTCTCCGTGGGTGCCATGACCATCGCGCTGCATTGGATAATAGGGGAACTTATGTGAGTTTTCAGAAAGAAAGAAAAACTATCTGTGCAATCTATGGTAAATATAACTATGTGCGGTGGTATATAACCTCCAACCGGCTCGGGTTCAAAACCGACCGCGAACCGGGTCGCTTGAAATAGCGCGGATTTGGTTTGAAGGATACGGGAAACACGAAAAAGGGGGGGGGGGACCAGTCTAACACTACACAGAGGCCATGAATGACCCTTCCCAAATAGCCTATCATCACACGGGGTAGACTGGTGCAGACTGCGTAATGACCTTCTGCACCAATCTCCCCAACCTTTAAGCACAGGGTCGAAATACATAAGGACTGCGGAGGGAAACTACCCTGTGGGCCAAAAATGCCCCCACTGACAGTTACGATACAAGCCCTCAACTATATATGCATGTAAATAATGGGGTCAAGGGAAAACGGCCGTGGAAAAACCTAACCGTGAACCAAAATCAAAACGCTCAATAGAACGGAATGAGTAAGGCGAACAAGATCCTACCTGGCAATGCTGTGTGACCGACACGAAGAGGACTATCAAGATTCTGCGGTTGAGACACCTAGGAACGTGGGTATGCCAACAGTGGGGGTCCTTGCGAGCTTGAGTAAACGATAGCGCATGACAACGACAGTGCACGATAGTCGGAAATAACAATATAATAATCCACATGCCCGACCCCATATATATATGGTCAACCATGAGTGGCGGGAGAAAAATCGGACGGCGGAAACCTAAGGATCGGAGGTCACAAGAATAATTCCTTCCGCAACGATGGAGTCATAAAGGACAAATATTCCGCAATAGGCAAGGTCCACATCGGAGGATAAGTCAACTAAATGACCGGAAGGATAGTTTTTTCAACAGCCGCAACGGCGGAAACCCAAGACTTAAAGAGTGGCGAAAACAACAATGCAGGGTCTGAAAAGTCAAGGCGATGATCGAGAGACTTCATAGTTTTCCGTCCGCAATGGTGGAGAATGAAATAACAAGATGTTCCAACGCAAAACCAAAAATCAGCCGATTTAGACAAATGCATCGAAGAAGAATAACAAAGCTAAAGCTGATTACTTCTCCGCAACGGCGGGAGAACAAGCAAATAAACCTCCGACTCAAACACTTAAAAACGCATTCAGAGGCAATGATAAATTTAATCAAGTGGTGGATTAATTCAAGCATTAGAAAAAGTCTTTCTGAAGAATCATTAGATCAAATCAAAGAAGAAAATCAAATCGATATAAGCAAAAGGAGGGTCCCAAATTTTTTTTTGAATTTTGGGAAAATGTTGTTGCTGCAACACATGGTTAATATATATGATGTTAGATAAATGTATTATGTGATCTTTACCCTATAAGCTGAAGGATTTATGCTTAATTCATTTTGCAAAGAATAACTTATTGTGATGAATGTTTTTGATAGAAAATGAATTCAATACCTTGCTGCCATTTAAGAGACCCTTATGTCAGTCACAATAAATGTATGTGCCAATGTGATAGGAGAAACTTGAGCATGTATTCAAAATGACGACTGGAATTTGCACATAATAAGTTATCCATTGAGGTCTAACACATGATGTTTAATTAAAGTGCATTGTGGATCAAAGGCTTATAACGTTTGGGGATTAGCATTGTAGCGCACATGGAGGTATATTATGTCATAGTACAAGGTAAGCCTTCATTGGGAGGTTAAAGTTCTAAGGAAAGGTGAGAAATGCCATTAAGAGTTTTTCCTTATACTATGGACTTATAAGAATATATAATGTGTCGTGAATACCAACAAAGTTGCGGATAAGAAATCTGTTATCTAGATGAATTGAATAATTTTTGTCTTGATAATGTAGGTATGTGAAAATGGTTCTGTTACAAGGAGAGTCTAATAACCCTAGTGCCCCTCAACTGTGGGGACTTTTCACTCTAATCAACAAGGAGGGTTAACCTTAACTCAATTGTGGGGACTATTGACCTGAATTGCAATGGAGGGTTAACCTCAATGACTTTACATGAGTTTATTAGCAAATGATTCTCCCGATAGGAACATCGAGGTACAATATAAGATATACAAGTGAATACATTCCAAAGTTACAAATACATCAACACTCCCTCTTAACTAGGAAGGTATTCTCTTGACACAATTCATCATCACAAGTCTTCTTCTCTGGATCAAGTATGGATCATCCTCAAAGCTAGATCATCACTAGATCATCATTGAAACTGGATCATCACTGGATCATCATTGAAACTCGATCATCACTAGATCATCATCATCACCACTTATGCTATCTCAATCAACTAGTGCTATCTCTCAATTCTACTTGTCATAGGAAGTTCTACAGAGCCAACCCTTTTTCATGTTGGTTGTAGGCCTAGCCTCCAGGTAGGTCTTCATATTCTTCAACACTTATATCTAACGCAGTCAGAAAGGCCTGCCCAACACTTACATCTCACCATGGGAGGAACACATCCACCACCATTTCAGAAAGGCACGCCTAGCACTCACATATGACCATGGGATGAACACATCAACCATGTTAGAAAGGCTCAACACTTATATATTACCATGGGATGAACACATCAACCATGTAAGAAAGGATCAACACTTATATCTTACCATGGGATGAACACATCAACCATGTAAGAAAGGCTCAACACTCACATCTGACCATGGGATGAATACATCAACCATGTCAGAAAGGCTCAGCACTCACATCTGACCAAGGGATGAACACATCAACCCTGTCAGAAAGGATCAACACTTATATCTTACCATGGGATGAACACATCAACTATGTAAGAAAGGATCAACACTTATATCTTACAGTGGGATGAACACATCAACCATGTAAGAAAGGATCTGCACTTATATTTGATCATGTGGGGTGAGCACATCTTGCAATCACATCAGAATGGCTCTGCACTTATATCTCACCATGGGATGAACACATGAACCATGTCAGAAAGAATCACGGACTCATCACATCCCTTTGGAGGGAACCTCGATCTGGAAAACACCGAGCTTCTCCTTGAAGTACTCAAACTTCAATATAGCTAATGGTTTGGTTAACAAATCAGTTATCTGCTCATCCGTCGCAACATACTGAAGCTTCACTACTCCTCTCTGCACCATATCCCTGATATAGTGATATTTTATCTCGATATGCTTTGACTTGTCATGGAACACTGAGTTCTTTGACAACTTCACAGAACTATGGTTATCGCAATATATGCAAGTAGCATCCAATTAGAGATAAAACAAATCAGATAGTATCTTCCTAATCCACACTACCTCATAACTATCCAATCAAGCTACAACATAATTTGCTTCGGATGTACTCAATGCCACACAGGATTGCTTCCTGCTAAACCACGAGATCACACCTGATCCCATACTGAAGTAGCACCCTGAAGTGCTCTTCCTATCAATGGCATTGTGTGCCTAATATGAATCTGTTAGCACCAGGATTTTGGGCCCCCAAGGTTGAGCAAGGGGAGGCATCTCCTAGGAAACAGTAGAACCACTTTAGGTTGTGCCTTCGGCCATGTGCAGTCAAATAGGGATCTCTCGTTTGTCACCAGAGAAGCTCCACATAAGGTTGTCAGGCTTGTGTGTCACTAGAGTCTACTCTGCAAAGGATTTTAAATTAGCATAATCACAGGGCCAGGATTCTGAATGGGGAAAAGTATGTTGAGGAAGCTACATGGTGGGATTATCAGGGGATAAGGGACCATGGGAAAATGGAGTTGAAACCTGCATAAGAAATGATTATAGATGAAAGAATGATGAAAGGTATCAAACGGAGGCAAGATAGCTGCTGATTTCCCAATCATAATATTTTAGCGGGTGTTTTAGAGGACAAGGAGGGACAGTCCATCACATGGAGCATCGACGAGATGAATTCCATGTAACATTAGAAGAACCATTGTCAATTTCTGGAACAGCAGTCGGAGCATAACAAGTATGAATTTTGAACCACTATACCCTATGTTGCAGGCATGAAAAGCAATAAACAAAATGGAGTGGAAACAAGAAAACACAATTTACATGTAAAAGGAAAGCACTTATTGGGAAAAACAATAACACAACAATCTAATGATAGTCTTCCACTGCAATTTATTCATACACAGGTATCAAGCTTTGCAAATGGGAGCCTCAGCCCAGGATTGTTTCCCAATCCAATTCACTAACTCCTTTCTCCCTCTATCAGGAGCATTTTTATACAATCCTATTGCTAAGACTACTGCATAAAAAGCTGTTACAAGTCACCATCAGGTGCTAACAGTGCAGAGAGTGGACTATCACCATGTTTTACAAATAGAAACAAACATTATGGTGTTAGCGACTTTATTTGGTCCTCCTAACAGTTCAACATGTTCGGCCGCCACGACAGATGATGAGTATGATGCCTGCTTCTATACTTTGAGGTGTGTTCTTCCACCATGTTCAAATGCAGCTTTCCACATGGGCACACACTGGAGAGGTATTAGACATCCTTATCTAGTCTAGTCACATCCACCACCTCCTTCCCCGCCGGGTAACATTCTCATACATGAGCTCTGGAAGAAGTGCCACATTGCTTCTGGCTGATATAGGCTTGTGGGGTGGCTCATCATTCTTATACTCCTCACCTTTAGCAAGTTGAATTCTCACACAGGAAATAAGGTGTAGAAGATCTACACCAGCCCCATCACCCTTGGAAAGTGGACTTCACAAACAGGGATGTTAGGGATTTAAACCCCTGGCGCTCCCATCTAAACAAATATTTACACAGAGAATGGCCAATGGCTGTTCCTTTCTACGGAGTATTTGGTGGGTGCGATGGTATCAGGGGTTTCTACAAAAACACCTACAGGGATTAAGTATCCAGGTCTCGAGTCATCGGAGACGTAGGTATCACATCTAGGCCCCTATGGCTAGTGTCACCATTGGCATGCAAATACCAAGGCGACAAGTGAGGGTGGAACCTGCTCACCAACCATCAACACCCCTAGACGAACAAGATTTTCAAACCAAATCTTCATCGTCAAACTATATCAGGCCTCTACTAATTTCGTGGAGAATTAGAACTCGACCTCTGGAGATATGTTAGTTCACTCTTGTTGAACTGAAGACAATATTTATAGAGATTTTAGGATTGATCTTTGCATAGGATGGTCAACATTCTTACACATTCTGTCATTGAGTGTATCTAATCTCAACATGTGTAAAGACGCGAGCAGGATGATCCTTTACTTGCTGGGGATCTATTCATTTGGCTCCATCGGCCGTGGCACCCTACTGTCTACTGCGAGGAGTAGTTGTGGATGCCATCTGATACAATAGATCCATGCTGTATACTTCATGAAATGGACGATCCCACATTGTGTAGGCTATGCCTCGTGTGAGTAGCATATTTGTTGGCTACCTTCCTCCCTTCTGTAGGCCAGCTCATGCAAAATCCATCTCATCGGGATGGCTCCCCTTGAAGTGAACACATGCCACACCCGTGAACCAGAAATAATATGCCATTGGACAAGACTTCCACCTCAGGCTTATCCTGAATGGCATCGGAGGAATCGTCCAACCTGCGACGAGGCAGATTACACGTGTGAACGCCCCCTCCATTGTCATTTCCATACTGGTTGGGAGATCTACACCTCGAGAGTCTTTCTTAACCATCCGATCAAAAGAATCTTCCATATCCACTGTCTACATTCTGTTCATCCTGCCGCCAAAATTTCTCTTCTAAACACTGTGGACAGTTTGGATCACGATACGTCCTGAGCCGTTGATCGAGATCGACCCTCCTGCAGCCGTCGATCAGAGTGGGCCCCACCCTTTTTTGCAACAGAGAACTCAAATATTTGTTCATGCTAGTTCGCCTTGTGAAATGAACCATAGCTGTAGATCTGTCCTCTTCTTCATCGCGGCCGTTGATCTTTGCAACCTCTACCCCTTTTCATGATTTGATATTACAGCTTTGTACGTACAAGTATGGAGTGAAAAATTATTGTAGGTCGTAGATCTGCCCCAAGCTTCATCTCAACTTTCGAAAGTCGTCATTCTTTAACATGTTTCGCACTCCGGGACAAAAAATTTGATCGCGCACACTTGCTCACGTGAAGTGGTTCATAACCGTTGATCCTCCTTTGATCAATCACAGCCCTTGAATAGGGATCATGCCCGATGCTTCAATACACCTACCACTTTCCTTGTTGAAGGATGGTCACATGAGATTTGAGGGGTTGGGACCCTTACTGAACCTCTGTCAAGCCCTCGAATCAGCTATTAAAAATGGAGTGTTAACAACTGTCTCCACGAGGGATTTTATCCTCCCAGTGAGATAGCAAAGAACCCCCATATACCAAGTGCCAAAACCATTGGGCTGCCTCCAGCTTTTCTTGGACACCTCCATTTCGCTTCATGCTACTACTCCAGTGAATTCGTGCCAATCTTGCAAATCATGTTGGCGACTTTAAACCTTTGCTGGTAACTGAAAATGGAAACAAAATTAAAACAGTAATGAAGGAAATACTCGATAATATATGAGCTTATTTTCTCCTACCTACTCTACCTATCTTTGTACATAAGTCCAACTAAGTGAAGTCAGACTTCCAGTGAAGCCAATCAAGCAACTTGCCTATTATTCTTGTTCTTGCATGGTGCTTGATGGAAAAAAATGAAACAGATAATGGGAGAAGGGAATGATAAACAAACTGATCTTTAAGGCAGAGATGCGACTAATGATTTCCTTCACCTATACCCTCCATGTATTTGGCCACGGTGTCATAGAATTCATGGCAACCTCCAACACGTTCTGTCACCTACAAATGGGAAAGTTGTCTAGAGTTTCCCGCTTCTAGGGAGTCGTCAGGCTCACACTTGGGAGATTGCAGACGAGAACCCTCAGAATATTTCTCTAATGGAATATCCCTCTCTTCAACTAAAATTTCTGTAGCGAAGGTTTGATGTGCTTCAAAAGGGAGGTCCTCAGCTTCTCCATTGGAATTGAGTAGGCATACTTATTCCGGGTAGGGCGGCATTCTTGAAAATGGAGTATCATAAAAAGTGTTTATCTGTAAAATGTTGCATCTACCTCCATTTTTGTACAAGTTTGCGGCCTGCACCACCCCCATTTCTTTCTGCTTTTTCTTGGAGGCCTTTATTATATGCCTTATCAATTCAAAAGAGGCATAGCATAAGGGTAATCTATCACCTCCAGTGCCCTCATCATCTTTTCTCACTTCGACATCTTGATTTTGCATTCCACTTTGACTTCTTTCATTACAAGGTGTCGTTTCAATAGCTGACTCGTTCTGTAGGTTCTCTTCTTCATATTCGTCATACATAGGTGCACCAAGCTCCTTCTCAAAATCATCTTTAGTTGACCAGGAATGGGGCAGGTCGCCATCTTCAGAGAATAGTCCCGCAGGATTGTTTATTTCAGCCTCGGGCCGATCATCTTTCTGTACATCATGAGAGGTCTTTGACGGGCTATAGGCTTCCTTCTTTTGCTTGCAGGGCCCAACCAATTTGTATGCATCCGTTATTTCACCACAATTGTCCTGATTTGACAGCTTCCTAGACATCTTAAGGTTTTCCTCACCCTCCAAGCAATCAACGAACATTTGCTATAGGGTGGTTGATTTTCTCTCCAAAAGAAGCAAGGATAGGTCAGGAGGAAAGGTGGCTGCATAATAGATTTTAGCAGCGTGTTGAGGCCCGAAAATTCGCAGGAAACAATAGTAAGGGATTCTCCCCAGTCAACGTTCTCAACTAGCCTGTGACTGTTTGGTATGGGGAATCTGTTTGGTTTGCAGTCCGGCTACCGTAGGTGAAAGTAACAAAAAACAAAGGCTTTACCGGTTGCGGCCTGGTCCACCGTGTATTTTTTGACTTAATGTATGATATTCAAGTGCCTAATTAACCATGCAGGGTGATAAGATGCAAGGAGCAGTCACAACATGATGCGCAGGTTCTTACCTCTCATCTTAGCATTCACAAGCATCTAAATCACATACAACAAGAAATTAAAACTAACTACCTAAACTATCCCTAGGGAGTAGGATTATCATTCATTGGTGAGTAATATATTTTGTACACGCATTATGAAGAGTTACAGATAGCTGATACTTCTTTCAATACACATGAACAATTATAGATATTTGAACAACCAGATAGCCAATTGTTTAGAGACAACATTTCTTACTCACAGTGGAAAACATCACAAAATATACTGAAGAACATTCAACAAGAACATAGGTTCAGGAAGTTAAACACTCTCACAGTTAATGAAACACAGCGGAAAATGAAATAGTTCCCCTTCAACATTGTTCATTTAATCACATTGATACATTCCACATTTCGCTTTCTCCAGCAGGAAAAAGTTGCAGTTTCTGATTGTAAAAAGAAATAGTTCCTCTTACAAGCAAATGGTGTACAAGTTTTTCTAGGGAAAAGTCCCTGTAACTTCTAACTCTCAAGTATTTAAACAAAACAGTAGATCGTTTCGGTTTCCCCCGAACATGTGACTTCTCCTTCTCTTCAAACGCTTCATCTTCTCATCTTATTTTCTGTATGCATTCATGATCTGATCAGTAATGGACAAATATTTTGGGTCTATGCCTTTCTCGCCATCCATTTTTTATTTTCCTTAGCTTGTTCCCCTTGAGTTCCTGTCTCCCATTTGTATCTTCACGCCGCGGAAATATGAGCAGTCTTTTGGATTTTTCTGCAATTGATCAATCATGCATCATTCACTGGGACTGCATGCTAAAATGAAACGTCAAATTAAATCAATTAAAATGGCTAATCCACAAGAAATGGCCGGGTGCACCACTGATACTACTTCGTCCACCTACAGGCTTAACAAAACTAGCCGACGACGGTCAACAGGAAACTCTTTGGCAGCTCAAAATACTGACGTTGGAAGGGTAGACCAATCCTCCAGCGGGAAAACTTCAAATCGGAAGCCGGAATGATAATGACTTCGGAAGCCAATTGGTTCACACAGCCGCAACGGCGGGAAAGGAAAATAAAATGAACAAGTAACCTGCATCGGCAGCGTAGTGCTTTTCACTTCAGGAGGCAAATTGATTTGGGAGCCGCAACGGCGGAAGCGAAAAGTTAGGGACACGAGACCCGCGGGTGGGAACACTCTCAATCGGAAGTCAAAAGGATTTATACTTCGAAGGCTTAACTACTTTGGGAGCCGCAACGACGGAAGAGACAACATCTAGAGACATCCTAAACGCGGGTGGGAAGAGCTCAATCGGAATTCAGAAGACATTACATCGAAAGCCAAATGAATTTCCTAGCCGCAACAGCGGAAAATAAAACGCTACAGGTATGCAACGAAAAGGTCAACACGCATTGGCAGTCAGAGCTCTTCATACTTCGGATGGCTAATCGATTTGGTAGCTGCAACAGCAGACGGGAAAAGGCTATCAGCCACCGATTTAACATAGTAAGATGCCTGATCAATAAAACATTAAGTGCTCAAAAATATTTAAGAATCAACAAAGGTTAAACCCGCTCACCTTCCGCAACAGCGGCCTTAAAGAACAAAATATTTGATTTATCCTCGGCTTGCAAAACAGACTCACATCCGCGACCTATCATGAAATTCAAACACGACACTTTTAAAACCAGCTGACAATCAATCTTCAAAGCCATTCGAAAATAAAGCATGCCCAAAAAGGCTCAAGGGTCCAACGATTAAAACAATTCTAAATTATGAGGAGGGGACCCAACTTTAAGAAATTTGGGGAGAAAAGTTGCAGCCACAACAATTGGCGATTACCTGGTGAACCTAGATCTCTAGGCGATTATTCTTTGAGTGACAGACTGTTTAACAATAAATGCATCTATTAAATTCTTCCAGTTATCTGGATTTCTCAAATGACAGAAGTGTGTACCTTTAATCATTGATGATAGTCCAATTTGGGAGAGTGGAAACCAATATTTTCAAGTCCAGATGACTCTATTGAGGCTAGAGGATGAGTTTCATTATTACTTTTGTTTTCAGGTAGCTAATAGCTTGGACACCACAGGATTGTAGCATATGGTAAACAGAAATATTCGTTTGTTCCTCATTCCCATGCCACTTTAGCATCTTTTGTGTTTTTGGACTTTTGTCCCTTTTCATATGAGTCCTCCTGCATGCCTTCCTTACTGAATTTTAATTCAGGATCCTCTATCCCATAGTGTCCTTTTGTGTGAGCGGTGTACTTCATGTTTCAGCTCACGGACGGAGGGGATCTTCCGGCAATTTAGTACTTATGATTCAACATCTGCTTTGATGTATGATGCTTTCATAGGAGGTTTTTTTACTCTTATTTCCCTTTTAGCCTTCGTTTATTGGCATGGGATCATTTATATTTAATATATTGTTCACCTCGCTCCTTTCCATGGGTCCTCTGCTGTCGCTCCTTAGAACACCTTAAGTGTGATGTGGATGGAGCCTCAACATAGTATTCTAGACTCTTCAAATCTGGTTTATTTCACAGGGGTTAAGCAGGACTTCAATGCACACAGAGCTTATTCGAGAAAACTGTTAAATTGGAAGAAGTTCTTTTAGCAACACACAGTCTGAGACCCAAAAATTTTCATCATTCCCAAACATTTTGATGTCCTCCATGCAACCGTGGGTTCATTCCCTTTATTGGAATCAAGAAAAAACAAACTAAAACAAACTGAAAAACATGACTCAAAAGACATCCAAACAAGATTAATTATATACAAGACAAAAGAACTCAAAGAAACTCAGAAAAAATAAGGCTTGAGAACCAAACCATTCACTGGTAAGTTCTCTTCCAACCCTTGTAGATCTTGCAACTTATAAGTAGAAGGGCCAAGCTTTGCCGCTATCTGATAAGGGCCTACACACAACTGCTAGAATTTAGTATGCTTTCCTTTCTCATCATGGGGGTGATCCCATTTGAGAACCAAATCACCTACCTCAAAGTCTTTTGTTCCAGCCTTATGTTTGTCGAACCATCTCTTTATTACCTCCTATTGTTGCTTAAAGCGCTCTCTGGCTTTAGATCTAGCCTCTTCTACTTTCAGGAGATTATATATCCTTATTTGCAAAACTTCATCATCCGACCCTCTAGATTCTTGAGCTATTATGGAATAAGGAAGCATGATATTGGGAGGAAGGATGGCTTTTTGACCGTAGACAAGGGTATATGGAGACACTCCAATCGAAGACTTGGGGGTGACTCTATCAGCCCAAAGGGCATTTGGTAGCGCTGCATGCCAACTCCTCTGGTTTTCTATTACAGTCTTCTTTAAGATTCTAATCAGATTTTTGTTAGAGGATTCAGCCAGGCCATTTCCTTGTGGATAATAATTAGCAGAATAATGCAATTTTATCCCTTTATCATGAGCAAATGCAGTCAATTTAATTGACGAAAAGTACTTAGCATTATCAAAGACTAACGAAACTGGAACTCCAAACCTGGTCATGATATGATCTTGTAGGAAGATGATGACCTCGTCTTAATTTATCTTGCGCAGTGGGATAGATTTTGACCCAGTGAGTGAAATAATCAGTCGTGGTCAGAATGTACTTGTGCTGCAGAGAGGAATTCGGTTTTATTTCTCCAATAATATCCATCCCCCATTGCTCGAATGGTTCCGTGATCATCACATGCTTTAGGGGTGATGTTGCTTTAGGTTGTCTCCCACTACACCTTTGGAAAATATCACACTTCCTGACACGTGCATGTGCATCTATGAAGAGCGTAGGCCAATAGTAACCTGCCCTGAGGATTTTGTGGGCTGTAGTATCTCCTAAATAATGTCCCCCAGTAGGACCATCATGCAACTTTGACATTACTTTCTTTGTATCTTCCTTTTCTAAGCATCTGAGAAGAACCCCGTCATAATTCTTTCTGAATAATACTCCTTAAACAAGTTGATAGGAGGCTGATTTAAGACGCAGCGCCCTTATTTGCTTGGAACTCCAATGTTCTGGAAACAACCCTACCTACAAGTAATGCACAAGGTCTCTATACCAAGACTCGGGAGCTGTAAACAAAGGACATACCTCCATTACATTTAATTCAGCTTCATCTTCCCAGGCGTGTTCTTCATTTTTTTCATTTTCAGTCATCTGTTTGCACAACCCTTGTCCTTTAACTATAGATGCTAGCTTGAATTCAAGGTCGTACTCTTGAAGAGCTATTACCTAGTTGCCTCTTCTTTCTCCTAACTCCTTCTGTACAAGAAGAGACCTTACAGCTGGGTAGGGGATGATCACCTTGGTTCTATTTTTTAAAATATAAGGCCTGAATTGCTTTACTACTTTGAATACAGCGTAAGCTTGCTTATCGATGGCTGGGTAGTTTAAGTCAGCCCCTTGTAGACCAGTACTTATAAAGGATATTGGGAATTCATCCCCCCCATCTTCCTTTTGGGTGAGCACAGCTGCTAGTGAATCATCGGATGCAAAGGTATACAAGATAAAATCTTTATCAAAATCTGGGCTTTTCAGGGAGGGTGCATGTGCAACAACAGTTTTGATTTTGCTGAATGCACTCTTCTCAATTTCAGTCCACTTGAATAGTGCATTTTGCTTTACCATCTGCTGTAGTGGTTTGACAATCTGAGCAAAATCATGCACAAATCTTCGCACAAAGTTTATCGTTCCCATAAATGATTGCATCCCCTTTTTTATTATGGGGCAAGGGGATTTATTCAATAGCCTTAATTATTTCTGGATCTATAGAGATTCCTTTCTTCGAAACTATGTGACCCAGCAACTTGCCTTCCGTGACAGCGAACACACACTTCTTAGGATTGAGTGAGATGCCATACTTCCGACAGCGTTCGAAAATTTTCCTTAAATGAAACGTGTGCTCTCCTCTTCTCTTCGAGAATATTGTAATATCGTCAAGGTATACTACAGCACTTTGGCTAATCAATCCGTGGAAAGATATGTCCATAGTCCTCCTCTAAAATGTCACTCCAGCATTTATCAGCCCAAAGGGCATTCTTCTGTAGGCAAAGGTTCCCCATTTGGTCCTGAACGTTGTCTTCAATCTATCTTCTTCAGCTACTAATACTTGATTGTAGCCAGAGAAACCGTCTAACAACAAAAACAGTTCAGAACCTGAAACCATTTGTAGCAGTTGCTCCATGGGTGGAACAAGATAGCTATCTTTGTCTGATGCACGGTTTAAGTTCCTGAAATCCATGTAGAGTCTAATTTCTCCAGAATTTTTCCTTAATGGTACCATATTTGATACCCACTCAGAGTGTCTGACCTTGAAAATGATTCTAGCATCCAATAATTTCTTCACTTCACTCTGAATCAACGGTTCCAATTTTGGATGCATTTTTCTTAACGGTTGATGATATGGCTTGATGCCTGCTTTAATGGGGACGACATGCTTGATGATGCTGGTGTCATATGTTTTCAAATATTCATATGTCCATGCGAAAACATATTTATATTGTTTAAACAGACTGACGAACTTGTCTCTTTCTGTTGGTGAACAACATTTGCCGAGATTCACAAATTTAGGATTCGTTTCAGTCCCTAAATTTATCAGCTCGAACTGTAGAGATGAGCTGTGGGTCTTCACGTTGGCTGGTATTCTGAACTTTTCATTTAAATCGAACATTTTTTCTAACGTTATGACTCCTTTAGGAATGAAATTATCGTACTTCAGTTCATCCTCACTACTACATTTTGACCAAAAATCCGACGGCCGTCATGTCGGATTTTCGACACTTCCCTGTCGCATGTACGACACTTTGATTTTTTTTTAAGCGTCGGAAAGTTGGCGTTGGTTTTCTGACACCTGATTACCCGTCGGTTAAGCGACACCTAAGTAACCATCGGTTAAAAAATAAGCGTCGGTTAAGCGACAGCTTTTCTTCGACGGTAGTGAATTTTTTTTAAGAAAATCTCATTCTTGCCGTCGGATAAGCGACGGAGTTTAAGTCTAAGCGTCGAAAGAGCGACAGCAAGAAGCGTCGGAAAAGCGACGGAATTTAAGTCCAAGCGTCGAAAGAGCGACAGCGAGAAGCGTCGGAAAAGCGACGGAGTTTAAGTCTAAGCGTCGAAAGAGCGACAGCTATAAGCGTCGGAAAAGCGACGGATTGTAAGGCTAAGCGTCGAAAAAGCGACGCTTGTGACTGTTTTTAAAAAATATATATATAAAAGCATTTGCAGTGCAGTCTCGGTTCGGTGATGGCTGATGTAATATCCACTGTTGGTGATCCACATGGAGCGGAGTGTGCCGGTCATCGTGCCTGACTACCAGAATTGGATATTCCAATAACCAAACAGTTATAAAAATATCACTTCAAGGTATCTTATTTGGAATTTTATAAATTCTGCTGAAAATCAGAACATGTTACCGAAATTAGGCTTGAGAACCTTTATTCTAATCCACCTGCTGATGCTGCCTGCATTTTGTGAATCCACTGATCAACCCACCCTCTTCGGAGGCGCCAAAAAATCAATAGTTCTCATGCTTTACACCTTCTTCAAATTTGTGTCTGCAGGGACCTTAAACTTGCTCAATTCTGTTTCCGGGGTTCACAATTCTCTTTATGCCGTAGCAGTAGTCTATCTTAATTATTCCACCAGAGCTGGTAGCAATCAACAGGCTGGAATCGATACTCAGCAATCAACAGGCTGGTAGCACCAGAGATGAAATTATGGCACGAGAGGAATTGAAGGCACGAACTCTTTCTTTGTTCTGGAATTCATTGTACAACAAGTTTGTTGATTCTCTATCTAGGGATCCTAAGTCTCTTGCTAATATCTATCACGATTCTGTTATCAAGTTGTTGATGGACTCTAAATGTAAAGGTGCTTTGACCCAGTCTGAGGATTTGATGGAGTTACAGAACAAAATCGAAGATCTGAGTATGAACTTTCATGTAAGAAGCAAACTTCCTCCATATGTATTGACAAGGTGGACAATCTGTCTCTTCAATCCTTGAATGTCACCAGGTTGCACCCAGAAATACGAAGCGTGTCCTGCAATTGTGTCATTTGAAGGAATTCCATGTTGACTGGAATCTGTTACAGATAATGCCTGCATGGGTTTATTAAGAACAGACAAATTGACACTAGCTGTTTGATTCCTTTGCAGTGCAGAAGATTTACCTGGATACAAAGCTAGAGCCATTGAAACAGGAGCTGGATATTGTGTTGCCTTTGAATGCATTCCCATATCATTATTGCTATTTTTTATGAAAGATTAAATTTGGTTTGAATTATTTTCAATGTTGTATCCATTATGGGAGACTCCTCTATACACAAGAGCTTCTTCATTTTTGGGATCATAATCACCACCTGAAAAACAACCAATGTGAGAACCAGCAAAATCTGGTGCTCGAGGCAATAAGGATTTTGCTGGAACAAGGCCTTCCCCTTGAGCCAAACTTGGCCAATCCCAAACAAATCGACCAGCATTGCGTAGTGCAAATGAGACACCCACTCCAGCTGGAATAGCAAGCACAACTGTATAGCCCCGTTGC
>LPNX011051393.1:0-18744 GCA_001517045.1 Pseudotsuga menziesii | reverse complement strand
ATTGTATTCAACTTATTCTTATTTCTATTGTATTCAACTTATTCTTATTTTTTGCTTGTGCACATTTTTTTTTGGCATAGTTTATAAATTTTCATGCTATGAATAAGATGTATCGACTTATGTGTCCAGCTAATACTAGTCTTCTTATTTTAAAGTCTTTCTTGAAATCCTGTGAGTTGTTTACTTTGAGGTTTCTATAATAGTGACAATTATTTGTATAAACCAAGCCATAGAGGATTAAAAACACTTCTTCCTTGATTATGTGGCTTAAAATCCTATTAGAAATACTCACAAAAGCATATGTAAGTTCTATTCTTTGAAATATATATGTGATATTCAATGCCTCGGTTGTTGTCCATATATATATATATATATATATATATGTTCGGTGCCTCGGCTATACCATGTTTTTGCAATGTTCAATGTTTTCGATTTCATAAGTTCATGTTGTAGTGCACCACAACATGTATATACGCGGTCAGTCTTTTAATTTTTAATTTTTTCTCTATTGAAATTAGGATATTTGGGTTTGGAATTATTAACTAGTTGGGTTTGGCTCTTTAATCAAATTCAATAAGTAATATTTTTATTAAAAAAAGGAAAATTCAAATTGGGATATGTGGGTTTGGAATTATTAATTTGTTGGTTTTGGCTCTTTAATCACTTTTTTAAAAATTGAATAAGCAATAGTTTAATTTAAAATAAGGAAAAATTCAAATTATCGAGTTTTTATTTTCTTTCTGTTTGGTATCGTGATTGTTATGTTTTGCAATCCAAATTTAATATAAAAAAACTCAGTTTTCTTTTAGAATCTCTTGCTTTCTATTATTATCATCAAAGTCAAAACAAAACAAAAAAGAGTTTGTATGTCTTTGTTTTTAGTATAACTTGTCAAAGAAGTTTATTTTTGCGAATTGTTTCCATATATGTTTTATTTTTGTGTATGAAAAGAGCTTATGAAACAAGTTTGGTTTTATATATCATACTTTTTGGTTTAATCTATCATTAAAAAAAATGTCTATTTTTTTATTTCGGTGTTTGATGATAGTCATCTCACAATTTTGATCAAAGAAAAAGAAAGGTTGTGTTTTTCTTTTCTTAATGTTCATAAAATAAAAAGCATAAAAAAAAAACATTTGAAAAAGTCTTTTGCATTCAAAGTGTTTCTATTCGCTAAAAATTTAGCTAGAATTTACTTTTGTTTTTTAAGCATTTATATTCTTGTAGTTCTTATTTATTGCAAGAGTCAAAATATACAATTCAATTGCACTTTTATTTTATAGGGTTCACAAACTAGTGCATGAGTAGTAGCATTCGATTAGGGTGACAAAACAAACTAAGTCTATTGAACTATTAAACATAGGTTTCTCGCTAAGGATAGGAAACATATAATAATTGTATGGTTGTTGTCGAGAAGCTCCTCTAAAACAAATTCAAGTATGAGTTCATGTCCACTTAAGTTGACGATATTATCCCTCTCAATCTTAATCAATCATTTGTGGGATCTTGTGTGTATGGGGGTATAAAATATACTAACTTGGTCCCTCTCTAGTGCTGGTGCTCTTGAATATTCAGGATTACTTACCTTGAACCCATATGTACGATTACGAGCAAAGACTATTCCCCTCGATTCTTACTGTGAATTGAGAAGAACAACATCCCATTGCGAGAAGGCATAAGGAAGAAAGAGGGAGGTTCAAGCTCAGACAACGAAGAGAGGTGCCATGCTTTGGTTTCTATATCTTCAAGCTCTTCTTCCTTCATCATAGATTCCGGTGCCTCTAGGAAAATATCCTCCATGCAAGAATCCTTCTTGGACCTACATCCTTACAGTGGTCCATCCATCCTCGTGGGTTATGATTCATAGATCCAAGTTAAAGGGATTGGAAGGAATGATCTTGAAGGTGGGTACTTCAACAATGTGTTGTGTGTGCTTGAACTAGCAGCGAACATAATATCAATGTATGAAATGGCACACAATGGTGCATCCAAGAGAGTAACATTTACTCCAAATGCAGATGAGATATCGAAAATATCTACAAGCCAAGTTACTACTGTTACTATGTTGTGTTCAACATGTTACTATTGTTACTATGTTGTGTTCAACCTGTTTTTGGATGTCTTGCCTTGTTTGGTGTTGCCAAGAAAACAAATGTTTTTTGTTACCATTGTTACTCTGTTTTGCTGGTGCACTTTTTAGGTCTTGGTGCACATTTTTTTTGGCATTATTTATAAATTTTCATGCTATAAATTGTAAACTTTACTTGTTGAAAACTGTATGATATGAATAGCATGTATCTACTTATGTGTCGAGCTAATACTAGTCCTCTTATTTTATAGTCTTTCTTGAACGCGATTGTTTTTTTATTACCTGTTAAGTCATGTTTAATGAATTGTCTTCTTATTACATGTTAGGTAATGTTTAACGAAATCCTGCTAGTTGTTTACTCTAAGGTTTCTATAATAGTGACAATTATTTGTATAAATCAAGCCATAGAGGATTAAAAACACTTCTTCCTGGATTACGTGGCTTAAAATCCTATTAGAAATACTCACAAAAGCATATGTAACTATAAATTTGTCCAAGGTATTCTATGTCACAAAAATCTAAATGAAACAGGAAATTTTATAACAGAGTTGTTCAAAGGTGACATTCTTATTTATGCTTCCAATTAAATTCTGATTAAATATGTTTTTAATTTTGGTTACAAGCAAAGGTCCTATAGACCATGTGGGTATAAAACAACATTGAAAGTTAAACATATTCGTAAGTGCAAAAATAATTATATATTATAATGTCCAGTGGGTGTACCAGAGAGGTCTGTAATTCTGCTATTGGATGCATGTTTTTTATTGTGATCTTTTTCAGCTCTTTTCAGTCCATGTACATATGTTGTATCTTGTCCTTTGTTACAAGTGTTATTGTCAACATTGCAATGCTTTCAAACTTGTTCACCTCTATCACATTGGGTTTTTTGTAATTTTCTAAATGTTATTATATTCTTTCGATGATTAGCATCGATGAATTATTTTTAGAGCTCTCATCTCCTTTAGACAACACAAGTTGAATCTATTGGCCCAAGTGCCCTTGAAAATGCTAGCGTTGCTTCTCCCAACAGTTATGTTGCAATGGACACATCTGAGGATGTCCAAATGGAAGATGAAAGCATGATGGAGATTGTTTATGTTAGAAATGTGACAACCAACCTAAGATACATGAATGAAGCATCTTACACACATATATTAGCAAAGATAAAAATAATTATGTCGAGAGAAACACCCATACATTTGACTTTACAATTTTTGTACACTCATGACAGGTATGAAATCTTAGAGTTTCTCTTTACCAAATACAGTGGACTTGCATTGTCTAAAATTCTTGAAGTGATGCTATAATGGCATCTTTATGATTCTCTTTTTACTTTTTTCATCTGTTTTCTATGCTCTTTGTGTTTTTCTTAGGATATCTCATTTCACAATTATTGCATTGCACTTGCTTACTTTATTTTGTCCCATAGTCAAATTAAAAGAATATTTAATGAGTGGCAGGGCTGCTTCTATTGTCCTAGCAGGGTTCTCAACTATTTTTGCAAATGTGCTTGTTATTATTTTATTTGTAAAAAGGAAACCTGAAGGGAATTTAGGTGTGGAAAAAAATACGAAGGAAGGGGAAAATTCTAAAACCAAGGAGAATATATTATATAAATACGTGCAGAACGAAATCAAATCTGCCTTCTAGTGTTGGACCACCTACTCCAGTTAATAAATGTAAGTAGTCTTCTTTATATTTTAATTTATACAAATTAAAGGTACGGTTAAAAGCATTCATCTATTTCAAAACGTTATTAGGTGAAAGTACTTTGGAATGTAAATTAGAATGAGAGATGATAGATTTGTCATAGTTCTTTAATATTTTATATGAAATTCAACTTCATTTTCCTTGGACATATTTACTATTAAAGGGAATTAGAAACAAATTCACCTAACACTTATTTTTTATTAACTAAGTTTTTCTTGCTCTTGAGCTGTTTTTATAACATAACAACATTTCATAATGAAAACGAGGAAGAAGAATACAATAAGGGATTGAAAAAAATGAATATAAATCCTTCTCCTATTGAAAAGTACAAAGAACAGATTAATTTTCGTCTAGAAAAGCCAACCTAGAAACCTCCAATGAACCCCCCCAAAGCTCCAATAGCTGCAACTTCCTACATCGTTATAGAAGCTTTGTGGCATTATACAAATAACATTGGACATGAAAATCTAATTGGATAAGGATCCCTAAGCCAGGCTTATAGGGAAAATCTTCCTGATGGAAAGGTAGGCCTGATTTTGTTACATTTGCAGTCATTTTTTAAGTAATGTACTGTTTCATCTCAAACGTTTTGAACATATTGCGATGAAAATGGTTAAACTTTCATTTGTTAATAACTAATTTTCATGGAAACATATATGGATAGGGTAGGTTTTTTTAAATGCCAATATTTGGATACAGGGAAAAGACGCACACACATATGTGTATGTATGCATATGTACAAAGAAACCATGAACTAGAAATAGAAAAAATCTAGATCTCCAGATATATTTTTCTTCAAATTTCTCTCACAAACTCAGAAATGTAGACCATTATAGAAGGAAGGAGATTGAAAAACACTTTGCCATATAATTGTTTCACCGTATATTGTAATTTTGGATAGAGCAACGATAATATCATTTGGTTGATATATTAGCCTCTTCTATTTGTTGTTAGTGAAAAATATTGTATGGGGGTACTATTTGAGTAGACTATGAATAGGATCATACTCGTAGTTATGCACTATTCTTCAATTTTGTGTGAGAGTTGTCAAACTTTGCATTTTGGCTGCCTTGCACTAAGTAAAACTAGAGAGGTTGACATATTATCAATGCAGTGGGAACAACTATTGTGACCAATATTTGAAACTAATGGAATCTAAATGATGTAGGTAATAATACCATATTAAGTAGATTTTTCTCTCGTGTATTTAACCTAAATTTGTTCATAGCTAAAACTAAAAACACCAATCAAAATAACAGCATAGAGTACATTGACCTACGAACTCATATGTATCTATCTGTATTATGATGATTACTCTCTAAGAGATGTGCAACATTTCTTATACAATCTGGGATAAAGGATTCCATGTTTGAAAACACTTTTTTCCAGAATGAAGCAACATGTTGCATCAGCTCATCCGAAGAAGATGATAAGGACCCAGGAGTGTCACCTTCCAAAGCTCGTAAGTAGGTTTTTGATGTAAAAAATTTCACAGACATCCTAGTGCACCATGATCATTAATAGCTTGAATACCAAGGTTATTACGTCACAAAGCATCCAAGAACTGTGGTATATAAGCTATTGCATTTGCATAATGACACCAACCATGATAGCATCCAAAACAACTTACGTAGACCAACAACATCTAGAACAGACTAGCAACTTGGATTTTTGTGAATAAGATCACTCATGACTGTAGTTGCAAGTGAAAATACCCCGCCACCAACGTCTTTTGATATTTTGAATATAGTGCACAAGAAAAGTGGAAAAGCATTCTCTTCATATCTATATAGTTGTGTAGTATTTCCAGAAGCATATAGGTTGAAGGAAATCCCTCATAAGCAGTATTCTATGATAAGGAACCAATGTGTCATATTGAACTATATTTGTTTCCTCTAACCCAACAACATTGACCTAAGGAGACTTACTCCTAAAACATGAATGTGATTCTCCACTCTGCTTCCTTACTCCCTTCTTGAAATGGAAGACTTCATGATTCAATTGTGCTATGGTGATATCCAAGCGTCTTACATATCTATAATAGGTTTCAATGGGATCACTACAGTCCATAAAATCTTCAAACACGCACAACATCTCCTACCCTTCGAATCTAGGTCGGGGTGCTCAAACTGTAGCCACTTAAAAAACTCAAAACTCCATTCATATTTTGGCTTCATTTTGCACGAAGCAAGTTATTGCAATGCTTAAAGGCTTTCGGGATATCTTAATCTATTAAACCACATTTTTTGAGAATAAATTATATCGAAATACCCCAAAGTGGCTGGATTATGGATGGGAGTGATTTTTGGGTGCATATATAAACCAATTTTATGCGGGTTTTGTTGATCACAGTACTTGATTAGTTATGACTGGTTATGAGCTGTTTCCATATATTCAATTGAATAAACGTCACCAGTACAATATAAAACGACTTGAGAAGAAGAAAACAATGAAGAAATTTGAAAAATATGTAGTTCACTTGGAGGCGACGAGAGGAATCAATCAGCGAACCCCCTGGATATCAAAGCCACAAAAGAGTTTCCATGGATTAAAGGCCACAATATTGAGTGCCACGATTAACTAGGGCTTAATGAGGGCTTGGAGGCGTGCTGCTGTAAAGCTGAAAATATATGGGAATGCAATTTGAAACCTCAAAAATTCTATGAAAGAATCAAAATGGAATTTTTTTGGGAAAGATAAAATAAAGACACAGAAACTTTTGTGAGAAAAGGGACATTGGAAGCATATTTTATTTCCATGCTCCGATCATGCGTGATGATTTCAAAGAGGCTACATGATTACACAACGCGGCACAAAAATATTACACTCCATTTGAAACTTGTAGGCAAAGCTCGACTAGGGGCATTTTCTCTGCTCTAAAATATTAATTTTAAATTGACTGCAAATTAAATAAATGCAGTCCACAAGTTGTTGGGTGGCAAGCCCTCTTTCTTTCTTCAAAAATAGCATGAATGGATCTTGAGCAATATTTTAACTATAATATTTATTATGGAAAGTAATCATTTCTTGGGCCAACTGCTGAAGGGGTTTTCCTCGCTATAAGGACCTCTGTAATTCAGTTATGTTTCCCTAAGTTAATGTCTTTTATGGCTTGTTCATGTGCCCGTATGAAAATTATTTTATAATAATTGTATCACCCCCCTCATTTTTAGTGGGAAGTTCAAACCCAATGCCCCAGAGTGACCTATATATATACATGACGTTTCTTTGAACACAAATGGTAATGGCCTTCCCTCCTAGTTAGCTGTTAAGAGAAAAAGGCTCCATATTTTCTTGACAATGAGGCGTGGGCATGCCAGATGGTGACGATTTAGGGACTGATGTTGGTTCCAAGATGGATTGGAGTACATATATTTGAAATGACAATGAATTAGTGGGTCCAACCTTGGCGCCTTTGTGGAAGGATTGTATCTATTCTATGTTTTTTTCTTAACAAAAACCAAGAAAAATATATTAAGAAAAAAAGGTTGTGCACAACCATTCATTACAAAACCAGAGAAACTTGATTTCCATGAAGGTCTAAAAAAAGAAGAAGGAAAAAACAACTATGTCTAAAAACAGTTTCCTGGAATTCCTAGTATGCTTTGTGATAGTAACCATAACATGGGAAGGGTATATTTTAAAAACTTGTTGGTCAAACAGGATACAGAAAAACATTCAGAGGTTGACTATAAAGGAAAAATCTACATCTTCTTACCTTTAGGACCAAGAGTTGGGTGCTTCTTCCATGGCAGGAGCACCTTCTTCTGGAGAATCTTGACAATGACTGCAGTGGGACATTTTGGACATTTTCGACACTTCATCCTTGATAATTTACATTGTTCCCATAAGCTCCTTCAGGTCACGTGCATGGTCATCAATTCTGGAATCAAGGCAGCCGATTTGGTTGGTGATGTATTGTATATTCGATTCCACCTCCCTATTATCCTTCATGCCTGCTCCAACAACCTCGAAAACCCTGTGCAAGTGCAGCTTTATGTCTTCGAGACCAAACTTTAAACCGGAGGAAGCAACGTCTTCGTACTCCTTTTCCATTGTTCCAATAGAACCAGCTTGAGTGCAATGCGAGAGACCTTCAAAGAGACCCTGCAGATGCTGAATACCATATTCTTCTTGGTCCTCAGGAGGGATTGCATACAGTGAATGGAGAAAACAACTGTTATCACAATAAAGCCCTCCCATATCGCTTGTGCAAACAAGATCGTTGAGACCCTTGATTGCTGTTGAAATAAAATCCCCTTTAATCCTAGTCAGAGGGAAGTACTTACACTTGCCAGAAGGAGAGCCATGCATCTCAAAGGGTGGCAGGGCTTCAACTAGAAGTTTCGAACATGAGGAAAGTTTAAGGTCCATCAAATCGTGATGGTTAAGGGACAATTTTAAAATCCCTTGCTTGATTAGCATAAAAAATGTTACCTTGGGTGCTTGAAGCACCTTGGTTAGCTAGCTTGTCAGCTAGGCCATTGTTCTCCCAAATTTTTCGAAAGAAGAAATCTTGAGATGGAGAACCGAGGAGGCGAATCCTATCGTAATCGTTGTAGCAACACCACCACCACCTTCAAATTTTGGGAATTAGAATCATTCCAGTTTCATCTGCAGAGAGAGGAGGGTAGAGTTGGGGACTTAGCATGGAGATTGCATAATTCGAAACAAGATTTATTGATGCATTAATGTTATAGACATGGTAAGGGAGCGCTAGGGGGTATTAATAAAAAAACGAGGAAGCAACGCAGAATCAGCAGATCTGTGATTGATCTTGATTAGATCATACATATAAGATGAATAATGCTTGGGATAATTTCAAAACAAATATGGCGACAGTGGATTGAGAAGATCTGCAAGTCAACGGATCAAATCAATGTTCAAGATCAAAAGCGCAGGGTTGAAATGACAGGGAATTAAAGTATAAAGTGGCAGTCATGTTTGAATAGAGTAAGATCCAATCCATCAATCAGAATGCATAGCGCACCCATAATTTGCACAAACAAAGCATGATCCCAAGGACGCACAATGGAAGAAATCGCCTAAGACGCGTTCCTAAATTTCATTCATCGCATGTCCTTGGGAAATTTTTTGTAAACCATTCAATGAGTGAGCATTACCACCCTAGGAAACCATGGTGGTTTTCTCTCATTAAATGATTTTGTGGTAAATTTAGTGTTCTAACCATAAATTTTACACCATCAAAATGCCATATTCCATGGCCAATTCTACTCCTAACCCCAAATCCTCTAGTAATAAGGACATTAGAGACCCATGAATAACCCATTCTTACCTAATTTCAACACTAAATGATGCCCGATCTCAAGACTTTTCTAATTAAGACACTTGCGAGCTATGGGATGACCCCTAGTTATTTATATCCAAGATATTGCCTCAGTTGAGAAAAAGGAAAATAATTTTATTTCCAAAGTTGAGTAGGTACTTTCATTGGTTTTGAAAAAAGTAAAATATAAGTGGAAATGTTAGTTTGAAATACATTACACCATGCACTTTTTACTTTATTGGTGAGTAAAAAATACCATAAGTTTCACGACCATTCACCAAAGTATCTATAACAATCCTTAAATGGAAAGTTTATAATTTAAAATTGATTAGTAACATTTTCTTTTTAGGGACGACACTTACTAGCACTTACGAAAGTGTCAAACCCATTTCACCTAATTCAATTGGTGTACTTCACAAATTATGTGTGACCTAACCATCTTTCTTAATAAAAAAAAGTAACTATAAAAGATAGCAAGCTTGATAATCCATCCCTCAACCTCTTCAAAAACTTCAATTGAAAGTTGCAATCCATCCCTCAACCTCTTCAGAAACTTTAATTGAAAATTGAAATCCATGCGTGAACGTGTTCAAAAACCTTAATTGAAAGTTGAAATTGCAATTCACCCCTCAACATGTTCAAAATTTTTATATTTGAATCCCACATTGTGGTTAAGTCCTCGAACCTGGTAGAAAGCATGCTTAATGTATACCAAAACCTATTAGCAAGCGTATTTATAATATTTCTTGAATCCCACATTATGATGATTAACTCCTGAAAATGTCGTCGTACGTACAAAAACCAAACCAAACCTAGTAGGAAGCATATTTTAAATATCAGTTTAACCGTATAGTTAATGCTCAAGGAGAAATAATATTCTTTGTTTCATTTTGCGAGATATTATCTTCACCACGAGGTAGAACTATATCGGTAAGTTCTACTCAATCTGAATTGAAGAAAGACACGGAGACATGGATACAAACGTTCGAAACACGAGTGCACATGATAGGCAGATGGCTCGCGATGTTATGAGATTTGTGGAAGAGGGGGTAGATCAAGGTACGATTCAACCTCCTACACAAATGTGCAGAATTGGAGAGGACCAGAACCAGAACCGTTTGGTGTCGACTGTGACTGCTAATTATTACAGAAGGCATGTATTATCCATGGCTGTGAATGTTAATTTAAGCGAATTAGAGGATCGATGGCTGGGAGTACAGAACCTTCAACGCTTGTATGGATATGAAGAGTTTGTGCAGCTTTTTAGAACATCTACATTTACATTTCCAGAAAATTTAATTGTTGTTCGATTCATATATGTTGAGGGATCCACTCATCCCTATGAATATCAAATTATCTGGAATTCTATATTCACATGGTATCAGATCAAGCAGCGTCTAGAAGACAATACGTATAATAATTTCATTTTTAGGCATGACAGTATCGCTATTTCCAGGCATGCATTAATTAATACTAATAGTGATCTTCACATAGCAGTGGAAGCTGAAGCTAATATTGTTGATCTTCGCGTAACAGTGGAAGCAGCTGAAGCTAATAGTGATCTTGATCTTCGCGTAGCAGTGGAAGCTAAAGCTAATGGTGATAGTGATGATCTTCGTGTTGCAGTGGAGGGGTTTCCAGAATTTGCCAAGAAAGTGAACGCTGATAATGATTGCTCAATCTGTTATGAAATTTTTTTCTGTGAACAACCTGCAAAACAGTTTCCATGCACACATCTCTATCATTCAAAATGCATTCTCTTATGGTTTTTCTATCAAATCTCATGTCCAACGTGCAGAGATAAGCCTGGGCCTGTGTTACTCATGTTGGAAAAATGTTATTACACGTAGATCTCTACCTGGCTTCCAACCGACTCTATTAGAGTCTGGATAAGCCACGATCTTGTCTATCAGTCTGACAAGGAGGAAAAGTCCATATGTAGGCAGCGTAATTCAATCGAATTTATTTCAGAAGCTAAGTTGTTAGGTAGATAGTTATTGCAGTGTTTAATGCAAAGTAAGTCAGCAAGTAAGTCGGCCTATGTTGTAGAAATCTTCAGGTTGCCTATAAATAGAAGAAGCATTTTGTAATTTAGTTTTATATAGACAGAAAAAAGAAAAGATACAAGCAGAGGAATTGAGGGTGAGAAAGTGAATTCGAAGCTCAAGCTTCTGTGCATTTGATTTAGCCGAAGAGCTGTAGCTCTGTAAACGGACGAGTTTGTAACAGACAAGTTTGTATTACTTTGTATTTTCGCATAGTTAATATATGAAATAGTTTGTGGTCGAATTCATGATTATTTGGCCGCTCATGTTTCCAGATTTACTTCTGTAAATGTCTTTTACAATTACTGATAAGTAAAAGAACAAGAACCCATAAAAATCTCGCCATGTGAAAGTTCCAGGTTTTACCGCACTTTGTTAGACTCAAATATTCCTACATATTTGGGCATAAGTTTTTCATAAGTTATTTGGATTTGTAAAAGTGGGTAGTTTACTTCATTTTACTCACAGGTAGAATCATTTGTAATTTCTTAAGTCTTTAGACTAAGAAACATATTCTATCATCCCAGTCGCAAAGAAGTTGATTGCATCAAGCATCAACTTGATCGCAGAGAAGTTGATCGCATCAGGCATCAACCTGATTGCAGATAAGTTGATCGCATCCGGCATCAACTTGATCGCAGATAAGTTGATCGCATCAGGCATCAACTTGATCGCAGATAAGTTGATCGCATCAGGTATCAAATTGGTCGCAGATAAGTTGATCGCAGATAACTTGATCGCACCTACCAACTTGATCGCAAGTATTAACTTGATCGCAGGTAAAAAGTTGGTCGCAGTAAAAAAAGGTGGTCGCAGTAAAAACAGGTCGGAGTTAAAAGTGAAATTATTATTTTTAAATATTGAGTGAGCCCTAAACCCAAGTTTAGTTGGCTCGGTTTTGGCTATCTGGTATCAGAGCAAGGTTATATTAGAGCAAGGTTTATAACAGCCCAAGATTTTAGGAAATAAATCTTGTCTTAAAAGGCGGAAATTAATTTTCTACGGAAAGTTAATTAAAAAAATTAAAAATGGCTTCCACTTCTAGTTCATTACAGCCTCCAAGTTTTACAGGAAAGAATTATGAATATTGGTCTTTAACAATGAAGGATTTATTCAGAGGTCAAGATGTCTGGGAGATAGTCCAGCATGGGTATGCAGAACCAGCAGACATGGCTGCATATAACAATCTCACACATGCTGAGAAAGATGTCTTGAGGGAACAGAGGAAGAAGATGGAAAGGCTCTATTTTTTATACATCAAGCTATGCATGAGAGCATACTCCCAAGAATAGCAGCAAAGATTAATGCCAAGGAAGCATGGGATACATTGGAGACTTCCTATCAAGGTTTGGATAAGGTAAAGACATCCAAGCTACAGATTCTGAGAAAAGATTTTGAATCTCTGTGCATGAAAGATTCAGAAAATGTAGACACATTCTACACCAGAGTTGTTGGGTTGATAAACCAACTGAAATATCATGGAGAACCCGTATCAGAACAAAGGGTTGTTGAAAAAATTCTCAGAAGTCTTCCCCCAAGATTTGAAAATTTGGTTGTGACCTTAGAGGAACACACAAACATGTCAACATTTAGCATTGATGAGCTGCAAGCTTCACTCATCAATCATGAACATAGAATCAGCAGATCACAGACATCATTGGAAGGTGCATTTGCAGCATAGTCATCCATAAGCCGTGGTAGAGGCAGGGGGAGAAACAACTTCAGAGGAAGAGGAAGAAGTTCTTCAAGAGGAGGACGAGGCAGAAGTCCTGCAAATGTCGGTGGTAGAGGAGAGGAGATAACCAGAACCCAAGTCAGCCAAGTGGCCAGAGGTTTGATAAATCAAAATATCAATGTCATTACTGTAAGAAGTTTGGTCATTATGCATATGAATGTAGGAAGAAACAATATGACCAAGGAAGACAAAGCCCAAGTCAGTCAACCAGCACCAACACTTCAACAGGTGTAATGTTAATAGCATCGACATCTCCACTTGAATGCAATGCTGTTCAAGAAAGTCCACATGACATATGGTACTTAGACTCAGGATGCAACAATCACATGACTGGTAATTTAAATTTGTTTTCCAGTCTAGACACTTCAGTTAAAACTGATGTTACACTTGGAAACAATGCCCAAGTCATTGTCTTAGGAAAAGGCACTGTTGATATTCTAACCAAACAGGGGGAGAGCAAGTATATTCCTGATATCTATCATGTTGAAGGTCTGAAACATAATCTGTTAAGCATTGGACAGTTGTTACAAAAGGGCTATAGAGTCTACATGGAAGATGAACACTGTGTGATCAAAGACAAGTGTCCAAGCGACCAGCTGATAGCAAAAGTGCCAATGGCAAGCAACCGCTTATTTCCATTGAGGATAGTTCCCAACATAAAAGGGAAGACAAAGACAGGAGCTGCATTCAAGGCAGAAAGTGAAGAAACAGTCGAGATCCTCGACAAGAGAGAAAATTGCAACGCTAATTTGCAAGCTGCATTTCAGACAGAAGTTCAGGATGAATCCTGGTTGTGGCATTTCAGATTTGGACATCTGAATTTTGGTGGGCTAAAGCTACTGCACACAAAGAATATGGTGAAGGGATTACCATTGATCGACAGACCAGAGAGGGTTTGTGAAGGCTGCATTTTTGGCAAGCAGCATAGAGAGACATTTCCAGTCAAAAAATCCTATAGAGCACGCACACCACTTGAAATTGTGCACTCTGACATTTGTGGTCCAATGCAGACATCATCCATTGGTGACTGCAAGTATTTTCTAACCTTTATTGATGACTACTCAAGAAAGACATGGGTATATTTCTTGAAACACAAATCTGATGCATTTGGTTACTTTCAGCAGTTCAAGGCACTCGCGGAGAACCAGAGTGGTCATCGCATCAAGATCTTAAGGACCGACAAAGGAGGTGAATATGTTTCAAATGAATTTCTGAATTTTTGCAAGACCCATGGCATACAGAAACAATTCACTGCACGGTATACACCTCAGCAGAACGGTATTGCAAAAAGAAAGAACAGAACCATCATGGAGATGGCACGCAGCATGTTGGCAGCCAAGCATTTGCCAAATGAGTATTGGGGTGAAGCAGTCGCAACTGCTGTATACATTATGAACCGATGTCCAACAAAGAGTGTGAAGAACAAAGTTCCCCAAGAAGCATGGACAGGTATGAATCATAGTATCTCACATTTAAAAGTTTTTGGTTGTGTTGCATATGCTCATATTCCAGATGAGCTGAGAAGGAAGCTAGACAAGAAGGGACAGAAATGTATTTTTGTAGGCTATTCAGAAGACACAAAAGCATACAAGTTGTATGACCCCGTCACAAGGAAATTCATAATTAGTTGGGATGTTCAATTTGTGGAGAATGAATCATGGGATGGAACCGTTGACACAAATGTCAAGATTGTGTCGAACATCGACAACGATGATATGGAAGAGGAAGTGGTTCAAATACCACATGTAAGTCAACCGGTCGGAGCACCGTCGACTCCCATGACACCAAGACATGGTTCAGCACAAGGACCATTGACACAAGTAGCAGCTCAAGCTACACCTACAAGTACACCAAGAGGACAGCTGACTCCATCAAGCATTTCGTCGAGGTCGACATCGATAGAACCGGTGAAGACAAGAAGTCTGTGAGAGATATATGAAGCTGGTACACCTAATTAATTCTCTATGTTTGCATTATTTTCCCCTATATATGATCCACTAACATTTGAAGAAGCTGTTGAAGAAGAAGTATGGGCACAAGCCATGGATGAAGAAATAGAATGCATTGAGAAAAACCAGACATGGGAACTGGTTGATGTACCAAAAGACAAGGATGTAATCAGTGTAAAATGGATTTATAAGACAAAGCAAGATGCTGATGGGAATGTGCAAAAGAACAAGGCAAGAATGGTAGCAAGAGGGTTCACACACCAACCCGGCATCGACTTCAATGAAATGTTTGCACCTGTTGCACGCATGGATACAGTGAGAACAGTTTTGGCCATTGCTGCACAAAACAAATGGCATGTTCATCAAATGGATGTCAAGTCGGCATTCTTAAATGGCTATTTAGAAGAAGAAGTATATGTGGAACAACCACAAGGGTATGAAGTTCCAGGTCAAGAGCACAAAGTGTACAGGCTGAAAAAGGCACTCTATGGTTTGAAGCAAGCTCCTAGAGCTTGGTACAGTCGGATTGATTCCTATCTCATTGAAAATGGATTTCACAGAAGTGAAAGTGAACCGACTTTGTACACCAAATTCGATGAGCAAGGTAAGATGTTAATTGTCTGCCTGTATGTGGATGATTTAATATTTACTGGTGATTATGGCATAGCAAATTTTAAAACAGTCATGGAAAGTGAATTTGAAATGACTGGTCTGGGGCTTATGAAGTTTTTTCTGGGCATTGAAGTTCAGCAGTCTGAAAGTGGTATCTTTATATCACAGTCTAAGTATGCAAGTGAAGTTTTAAAAAGGTTTAACATGTCTAATTGCAAGACAAGCCCCAACACCAGTGATAACAGGTTTAAAATTGAGCAAGGATGATGAAGGATCCACTGTAGATCCCACGCTGTTCAAAAGTCTTGTTGGTAGCCTTATGTATTTGACAGCAACAAGACCAGACATTATGTATGGTGTAAGTCTGATCTCAAGGTTCATGGAGTCACCAAAAGACTCACATTGGCAAGCAGGTAAAAGAATTCTGAGGTATGTAAGTGGCACAAAAGATCTTGGTATTATGTACTCAACTTCAAAAAAATTTAAACTCATTGGTTACACTGACAGTGACAATGGAGGCAGCACAGATGACAGGAAAAGCACATCTGGATACACATTTCATTTTGCTACAGGTGTTGTTTCATGGGCTTCAAAGAAACAGCCCATAGTAACTCTATCTTCAGCTGAAGCAGAGTATGTTGCAGCAACAAGTGCTACATGTCAAGCTGTCTGGATGAGAAGAGTCTTAAAATACTTGTCACAGAACCATCAAGAACCGACAACAATCTTCTGTGACAACAATTCAGCCATAGCAATATCAAAGAATCATGTGTTTTACAAGAAAACCAAGCACATTGACACAAGGTTTCATTTTATAAGAGAGTTAGTAAACGAAAAGGAAATTTGTTTGGAATTTTGTAGGTCTGAAGACCAACTTGCTGACATCTTCACAAAGCCATTGGCAAAGGACACATTCCAGTATCTGCGTAGTTATCTTGGAATGACAAGTTCTCCACAGTGAACTCTGTCATAAACAGAGCATGTCTAAGCTCTGAGACATTTTGTAAATTTTGTTTTAAAAACTCCATCTACTTATAATTAAGGGGGAGTACTGGAAAAATGTAATTACACGCAAATCTCTACCTGGCTTCCAACCGACTCTATCAGAGTCTAGATAAGCCACGATCTTGTTTGTCAGTCTGACAAGGAGGAAACGTCCACATGTAGGCAGCGTAATTCAATCAAATTTATTTCAGAAGCTAAGTTGTTAGGTAGATAGTTATTGCAGTGTTTAATGCAAAGTAAGTCGGCAAGTAAGTCGGCCTATGCTGTAGCAATCTTCAGGTTGCCTATAAATAGAAGAAGCATTTTGTAATTTAGTTTTTTACAGACAGAAAAAAGAAAAGATACAAGCAGAGGAACTCAGGGTGAGAAAGTGAAGTCGAAGCTCAAGCTTTTGTGCATTTGATTTAGCCGAAGAGCTGAATCTCTGTAAACGGACGTGTTTGTAACAGACAAGTTTGTATTACTTTGTATTTCCGCATAGTTAATATATGAAATAGTTTGTGGTCGAATTCATGATTATTTGGCCGCTCATGTTTCCAGATTTACTTCTGTAAATGTCTTTTACAATTACTGATAAGTAAAAGAACAAGAACCCATAAAAATCTCACCACGTGAAAGTTCCAAGTTTTACCGCACTTTGTTCGACTCAAATATTCCTACATATTTGGGCATAAGTTTTTCATAAGTTATTTGGATTTGTAAAAGTGGGTAGTTTACTTCATTTTACTCACAGGTAGAATCATTTGTAATTTCTTAAGTCTTTAGACTAAGAAACATATTCTATCATCCCAGTCGCAAAGAAGTTGATCGCATCAAGCATCAACTTGATCGCAGAGAAGTTGATCGCATCAAGCATCAACCTGATCGCAGATAAGTTGATCGCATCAGGCATCAACTTGATCGCAGATAAGTTGATTGCATCAGGCATCAACTTGGTCATAGATAAGTTGATCGCAGATAACTTGATCGCACCTTCCAACTTGATCACAAGTATTAACTTGATCGCAGGTAAAAAGTTGGTTGCAGTAAAAAAAGGTGGTCGCAGTAAAAACAGGTCAGAGTTAAAAGTGAAATTATTATTTTTAAATATTGACTGAGCCCTAAACCCAAGTTTAGTCGGCTCGGTTTTGGCTATCGACTCAATTATGATCCCCAGCTTAACCGATGTTAGGCATAATTTCTTGACTGTTTATTTTTTATTTTTTAATATTATATTTTCGAGAGAGTTGCCAGAGCTGTGTCACAATGATGAGGAGGCGATGCGAGTCATGACTAAAATTGGACTCTGGTGTATTCAATGGCCTTCTATGCCAACGTTGTTCGCTGTATTCAATGGCCTTCTATGGCCAACATTGTTCAAATTGGAGTCATGTCTAATGTATTCAATGGCCTTCGATGGTCGGAGCTGTTGTTCAAATGTTAGCTGGTACAATATATATTATCTCATCGAGTGTACGTATAATGTGAAATAAATAGGCCGTGTGTTGTACTCCACGAGTACTGAAGAATCATTAATTGTAAATATGTAGGTGATTCAAACTCGTCTTTTCTTTGTAATATATATGTGGTATTCAATGCCTCAGACGTGACCCATAGCTATGGTCATATTTCGTTACCTGTTGTTGTCCATATATATATTCAATGCCTCGGTTGATGTAAGAAATTAGTAGAATATACCGTCCAAAGTAGGGATGGAGCTATTGTTTTCGCAATTTTCAGTGTTTTGGATTCCATGCATTCGTTCATGTTGTTGTAGTAGAATTTGGTCACAGGAAGAACCATAAAAATCCATTGACAACATTCATGTTTTTAACATTACTTTGAATTTTGGTCTGTTCAACAGAAAGGTCGAGTTAAAAAAAGAGGAAAAAAGAATGGTGTTAGGCAAGAGAATGCATGCTTTTTTTTACTATTCTTAGTGTGTCATGTTCACCTGTTTTTAGATGTCTTTCCTTGATTGGTGTTGCCAAGAAAATGGATTTATTTTGTTCCCATTGTTACTCTATTGTATTCAACTTATTCCTATTTTTTACTTGTGCACATTTTTTTTTGGCATAGTTTATAAATTTTCATGCTATGAATTGTAAATCTACTTGTTGAAAACTTATGATATGAATAACATGTATCGACTTATGTGTCCAGCTAATACTAGTCTTCTTATTTTAAAGTCTTTCTTGAAATCCCGCGAGTTGTTTACTCTGAGGTTGATATAATAGTGACAATTATTTGTATAAATCAAGCCATAGAGGATTAAAAACACTTCTTCCTTGATTATGTGGCTTAAAATCCTATTAGAAATACTCACAAAAGCA
>LPNX011051382.1:833683-855504 GCA_001517045.1 Pseudotsuga menziesii | reverse complement strand
TGTCCTCCACATCATCAATGCCAAGGGTTTTACAAGCCACAAGGGCTTCATTAAGGATCCCATTATCAAGGTGCCATTTCACCATCCATATTCACAAGGAACCACAAACAAGGGTTGTTTGTTTCTTCCATAAGTAAGGGGTTTCACACACACATGAGCCTCTTCAAAAAGCTTCTTCATCATACCTTCATGCAAGTTCATGGCCATCCATCATATAAGTGGGTGCAAGATCTTCCTTATGCACTTAGGAGCATCTTCAAGAATTATCATCTCCTTCAAGGCTCATCATGCCATCTAACCATATCAAGAGAAAGCAATGGGTTTCATGATCTTTGTAAGGGCATCAAGGTCATCATCAAGGGTTCCAAGTCTTCATTAAGTCATCAAGGACCTTTAATCCAACAAATGTGGGTCCAAAGGATTCTTCATCAAACAAGAGGCATCATGGGCTTCTTCAACCACCTTAGCCATGCAAGGGGACCTCTATGGGTCAAGATCCATCATGACATCACCTGTGGGATTGCCAGACCTTCTCTTAGGGTACCATGACACCATCAGAGCATGAATGACCACAGAATGGGTCATTAATGCTTCTTCAACCCATCTAGGGCTTCTCCAACTTCTGTAAGGTCTTCAGGACCATCTCCAGGGTCTTCAACGTCTTCAGCAAGGTGGTGGCATCAAGATCCAAGCTTGTGGGTACATGGACCTTGTCAACCAGGTACAAGGTGTTTCAAGGCACAAACCCACTCTATTTGGGATCCAAGGCACTGCAAGGTGCAAACCCACTCTGTAAGGGGTCAAGGCACTACAGGTGGGACTTGGTGGCATCAATGACATCCTGTGGGGCCATTGCAAGTCCATGTTGGCATCAATGACAATTTCATCAATAGAAATGACTCGGTCGATTTGATTTTAATGACTCGGTTTACTAAAAACACATAAATATTTAAATTTTAAAGAAAAAAGATATTTTAAAGATTATAATCCATCATTCCAAAGCATTAGAGACAAAACATCCAAAGTATGATCATATATATACCATATAAGGGTGAACATATCAAAATTGTGTTATCACCAACCTTGTAGCTGCCTATGTGAGGTGGATCCAGGATGGATGGTAGACGGACACGCAACTAAGGAGGTGGAACCAAGATTGCCTTGACTCTCAAATGGATGGTTGTCACGCCAATTGAGGCAGTCTTCGCTTTATGTTATCCTAGCCCAAGACAACAAAGGGGGAGACCCAGATCTACTCCCGATAGGTGAGATCAGGCCTAGAAACCAAATCAAATCAACGAGACTTGAGGTACGTAAGTTGTAAGGTAATTGGAGACCTTAGATCTATGGAGGGTGTCACTAGGTGTACCAGGGCTTTGGATGGGGGCTTTAGACATATGAGGATTGATCCAAAGTGGAACACAGGTGACCTATGGGGTAAATACTAGATCTAGGGTTGAGGTACTAGCAACTGGTGAAGATATCTGCTACCTTGGGAAACATAACCAATGCAGGGAGGGCAATGACAAGATTGGGGCTATCTAGTACCGATGGATAGACACGATGATAGGTATGACAATATCAAAGTACCTGAGTCATCAGGGAAAAATCAGATTGCAAGGAAAAGAGGCCAAAGAAGGGGCTAGCGCTAGGGTTGGAGATCAGTGCCTTGTCAGATCTAGGGCAATGGAGTCACTATCTGCCCAGCGTTGGGAGAGACCCACATGGGAGATGCCTCGATCTACAGACCCAGAAAGGTACTTTGGCCAGAAAAGTCCGTTTATGGGAGAAACCAGCAGCAAGGTGGCTAGCACTAGGGTTTGGAAGGGCAGATCCTCAGATCTAGGACAATATGGAGATCACCAGCTCAGCGTTGAAGGAGAAATGGAATGAGGATGACCTGATCTACAAACCCAAGTTGGAAAAATGCCGAAAAAATCAGATCTAGGAAAAAGTCAAAAAAATGATGAGGAGCGCTGGGGTCCTGGAAGACAATTTCTCAGATCTAGGGCCACCTGTCAACATCTAGCTCAACGTTGAAGGTGATTTGGAGAGAGGAGGACCCGATCTACAAACCCAAGAAGGAATTTTGCCAGAAGAATCAAATCCCGGAAAAAAGTGAGAATTTCATGAGCGTTGGGGTTTGAGCAGACAATTTTCCAGATCTAGGGCAAACCAACCATTTTCAGATCAGCGTTGAGGGTAAATTTGGGAGGGGAAGACCTGATCTACAAAACCCAGCAGTGGTTTGTCCAGAGATCGAGCAGTTTATTTTTTTAGTATTTTTTGGTTTTTTATTATTATGGAATTTTCAGTAAAATGAGGAAAAACAGGTACAATGGATTGAGATCTGGAAGAAAGAGACTAACCTATAGATCTTACCTGGAAATCCTTGTAGATGCCTTGATGATGATGATCCCTGCTATCCCGATCAATTTGAGAAGACCTGAGTGAGTTCTAAGCCCAAGGTTCTGCTCCAAGTGACCACTGCGCCCTTTCTCTTGCACAGGCAAACGTCAACAATATCAAATTTGTCGTATCACGAAAGAAAAGCAAGATCTACAGAAAAGTAACAAGATGTAATCACAGATCACAATGAAGCTAATGAAAATCCCGTGATACAAGACGAAGCCAATCCAAGCGAGTTGAGGATCCCCTGCAAAAACGCCCAAGATGCAGTCATCCTCCTGTAGACAAGACAATGATCCCGAAAAAAATATAGATCTCACACAAATTTCCTGAATGATAGGAAGCAAAAGACTTTCCAATCACCATCTAAGAACACTAGATGTAAAGGAGATCCAAGAAATATCCACAAGAAAGTTTTTCTATTAATCAGATCCAAGAGCCAAAGGCCCCTTACAAATGAGAAGCTCTCTCCTTCAAATAGGAATGAGAGAACCAAAATCCTAACCAATTTCAAAACGAGTGGCTAAGATTAAAAGATATAAATGTCTAATCAATGGTTGAGATGACCTCAACATACAATACATGGATCAATGTAACCATAAAGTACCAAAGTGGACTAGATCAGCCAAAAAGAAGGTACCCCACTCAACAAGAAATAAATGAAGCACATGGTGGGTCCATGGAGTGTTAGCTAACTCCCTCTGGGTGTCCCCATGGCACAATAAAATAATATAATATTTTAATTTTTTTACTTTGTGCCTCCTTTAGGAAATCGTGAGCCTCCCAAAAGCTCCAGAAAATAATATAAAAATGCCCAAAAAATAGGTGTGGGCCCAATCAGGTGCTGTAACTGCTCGAGAAGGCCTGGAGGACATCACTCTCATCATCATGACTCATCCCATGTCATTTCTTTACCTCAGTAGCCCAAATCATTTTCTTCAATAGCCATTTAATCATTTTTTAATCTGCCTCGAGAAACGTGAACCTACCAAAATAGCCTCCTAGGGTGTCTGCGTTGTCCAACTGAGCCCACCAGGCTCTCTAGGATGGGGGTACTATGGTACAATCAAGTGGCTGCACCCCCTATGCCCCATACAACGCCCTAGGAGATCCACTAAAAACATCTCCCTGCTCAGACACATCATCCTGTGAAGCAAAACTGCATTGGAAAGGTAAAATGGGCCTGACCATCTCTGCAAGTGCCCGGAACTGAAAATAAGCTATCTCACTAGACTCAGAGAGTCCAAATCCATCTAGGGTATATACTCATACCCTTTCCAGGTCTCTGCCTGATCATCAACAATATCCAATAGACAATATAATCACCTGTAAATGACCAGATACCAATAATATAACTCAGACTGTCATCCATCTGCTGCAAGTGTTACAAGGCTAAGATATGCTCTACAAATCATTTAAGTAACAATCATAGCAAGTAGCAGTCACCTCACTAGCAGTACATCAACCAAATACATATATAGGGTTTTATTTATTATTACTCAGACCAGACTTTCAGGACTATACTCACTTCATAGTTGTAGTCAATTTGCTAGTGAAGGGTGAAGGCTAAAATTTACAGGGTTAGGTCAAAGGATGACTACCAATTCAACATTGTGACACTTCAGATATGGAAATGGAATACTTACTATAACCATATGTCGAACAAACAACAACACAAGGGATGGCAATGCCTCACAAATGGTTGAGTTGTTAAGAGAGTGCTTATTCAACTTAGGCATCATGTCTACATCAAGTTTGGTCCAGGTTCATTGAGATCATCAATTTGATTTCCATGGCCTTTTTGGTCTATATGACCCTTTGGGACTTCACCAACGCTTAAAAGCACAGCTAATTGCAGCTTTCATCAAGGACATATTCAAATTTATAAGGTCAGCAATATTCCGATATAGCATATATTTAACCATTGCTTTTGGGACCTTTTCTTATACCCTTTGCAAGGTATTTTAGCATTTCATTGCTCTTGCCCTTTACTCACATATGTTAAGAAACACATTCTAGAGTTTACAATTTCCATGGGCGCATATATAAATATTTCCAATACAAGCAGTACATAAGCTTTCAGTTTTAGCCAACAACATCTCAAGTGACCAGGGGGAGTTCTGCACAATGCCAAACATCAGGACAACCGACCAGAATGATTTACGCATACAATCCAACTTACCAAAGGAAAGTTATGTCACCAACTCAAAGCCGAGACACAACATAAACAGGGAGGTTTGTCCAACAAAGATTCTAGCGAAGAAAGGTCCTCCATGCCACTAGTCAAGTAGTAAGTCGGGTTAAAACAAAACTGAAGGAAATGGATGGGTGGAGACAATGAACAATGAAGCCAACACTAGCAAGCCAGAGTATGGTGGGAATGACTACCTCTATTCTCCCTAGGGAGGGTAAAACCAATGAGTATAGATCAGGAATTTCCAAGTCTAAGTAGGGACATCAATACATTATACAAATACATCCAAATCCATATATTTATGACCACCAGATCATGACACTAAATGCTAGTATATGTTACAAAGATGAGTATAAGAGCAATGATAACCATAACACAATATAATAAATGCCGAGCCATAACCATGCGAATAATCCATCTGAACCATCATCTGTCCAATGAGAAATACTGATACAAATCTGGGCATCACTAACTGCTCTCCAAAATGACTAAATGGCTACATCATTCCTCAAATCTGAGTGTCCTGAGACTCAGTCCTGACATGAGAGAGTACTATAGTCCACTAACAAAATAATGATCCGTCAAAATTGCTCATCTCAACATCTCATATGTAAGAGATCTGGCTGAAAAAATGTACTGTATATGAAAAATAGAATATGGTAGCCCGACTACTATGTATGTGATAACAAATTGCACGAAGGGTACTGTGCCAATGTGCAAGGCTACAAGTAGCAATACATAATACATCTATGAAAGACTGAACAAAATGAAAATACATAATCAAAGATGCCTAAATGACATATATGAAGTAGAGTGACAGAGTCCAAAAAACAAAACGCTATGATGCCAGTAATAAGTATGCCACTACATCATTCATCAACATGATCAATAATCAAACTCATCGCCACAGCTAGAACTAGAACCCGAACTAGCAGTGACATGAGCAATGGCATCTGGCTCAGGCTCAAACCCCTCAAGATCATCTGCAATTGTTGCAGTAGAAGCAACACTAGCTAGAGTACTAGCTGAATGCGTAAAAGCACGAGGTAGACGTGGATCAGGTTGTACAGGTGCCCTCATCTGTCCTTCCCTACTAGTGCCTACTGTATCTGGAATGAAATAATTTATATCAAGATTCAATAGTTGTATCAAATTATTACTATATATTATATTTGAACACTCATATTATTCAATGATAGAAGAAAAATATTATGGATTTAGATTCTACACCTGCATCAACATGAACTGATGATGGCAATGGTAATAGTGGATTTGCTTCCATAGTAACATGACCGACTGCATCTAGCTCAATATCAAAATGTGGATCAAACTCGGGCTCTTGAGTCTCCACTAACCAATATGAGGTTGGATCAATATCATCCAACACAATAGGATCTGTATCAGGCTAAGTCACCTGACACGAAGGACACAAGGATTCGAGTGTCCGACACAGACACGATGACCCTCGGAATCATGACACGTAGGACACGTTATATATATATATATATATATATATATATATATATTAAAAATATAGACATATAGATCCAAATTTTTACAAATATTCAATAGAAATAAAAATCAATGCACATTTAACATTAGTAGTTACACATTTACAAATCAGTAATCACAATGAGATTATGAGACACGGATAATTCATGATACTCATGAATGTCATAAATCAAGATGTCAATACTCAGGAGTCAGAACCATATTTCTCATTATGTCATCAAAATCAAAATGTATTACATAGATGTCGGAATGCCATTGGCAAATGCCAAATAGACTAATAGCAATAGTAAATACAAAAAGGGGTAGATTAAGATGGAAGAATGAAGAATCTCATCTATCTACACGCTTTATATTTTAGATTATGCCACTTAGATTGAATGTCATCGGTAGGAATATAAATAAGGGGTAACCTCCCCTATGTGAAATGAATCCCCTTGTGATGTTATTTGTGGAATATGCCCCCACTGAATACTTGTTGGTGTGCTCCCTGACTTGATTTGAGAGGCTAAGAGCCAAACAATGTAATATTTAAATTTACATGGAAAAATAATAAAAATACATCACAAATAAGAGCCAAACAATGCAATATGTAAATGTATATGGAAAAATAATAAAAATACATCACAAACTGCAGAGAGAGAAAGATGACAAACATGGGGGACTATAATTCCATTGGTGCAATGGGTTCTCATAGACTCAAAAAATTTCTCATTAAGTCATCGAAATCAAAATGTATTACATAGATTTCAGAATGCCACTTGCAAATACAAAATGGAGTAGATCAAGATGGAAAACCTTCTAATGCTCTTCACCTGCCAAAAAAAACCTCTCTTAGAGCTCAAGCCTCACTAAAAATTGTGAATGAATGAGGATAAATTTGTTTTTTTACAAATTTTTTGAGGATACGGTGTCCTGTTTCTAAGACACGTCCTGACATGGTGTCCTGTTTTTAGGACACGTCCTGACACGATGTTGGACACGTGTTTTGGACGTGTCCTAAAATAGGACACGTCCAAAACAAGTGTCCGACACCATGTCAGGGCGTGTCCGTGTCTGACACGATGACACGGGACACGATGGCTTATATGGGCGCGTCCGGTATCATAGGTATCAGGTCTTTTGTTCATCAATTGGTTGCACCTTAAGCGAAGGTTGTACTGCATGAAGACTAGATCATTTAATCGGTTTTGCTCTAAACAGTTTCTCTTCTTCGTGTGAATCGGCTCAAAGACAGACCAATTGCGCTCACACCTGGAAGAACTGCATGGTTGACTAAGGATTCGAATTGCAAACGTTTGTAATTGAATGCCTTGCCCACCAAATGACTCCCACGAACTTGCTGCAAGTGCAAATGGAATTAAATCAACGAATTAGATTGTGAATTTAAGTAAATATTGAAGTTATTAAATTTTACAAATTAAACAACTAAATTTAATAAAAACAATGGAATTGTTTACCTGGTTGGTCCATATCTCTTGCAACCTTAGCCACAGGTTTGGCAAAGGTACCTGTGGCTTTAGTGAAAGCGGTAAGCTGTTGGTGTATCTCCAACTGCTCCATCTCATTTGGGACCATGCGCCCAAGGAACTCATACAATCCATATTTGACCTCACCGGTCTGATCTTCTCCAAACCGAACTCTATAATGATACCTTAGGTTCAGGAAATACCCAGCTGCATGTATAGGGCGATGGAGTTGAGTGTTCCATCTCCTATCGATGATATCCCAAATAGGCCCATACTTGGCCACTCTATCCTTGTATGCTGCCCTTATTTGCTCCTTTGCCTGATCCATGGCCTCATAAATGTATCCCATGGCCAATCTTTCCCCATCCACCAACCGCAACACCTTAACAAGTGGCTCAGTAATTTTCAAAACCTCAGCTGCTTTTTTCCAAAATGAGTTTTCCAAGATTTTCTTCTTGGTGTCTTCTCCATTTGTTCTGCAGGCCCATTTACTTGAACTCCATTCGTCACTTGAAACCATTTGTTCCAAGTTCTGTCTTTGAGCAAGGAGAAATTGCAACGTGAGGAAATAAGTTGCAAATCTAGTAGTGGCAAGCCTAACAAGTTCCCTGCCCTGTGTGTGTTTCCTCGTCAAGCTCAATACCCATGAGTGGTTGTAGATGTATCTTGTGATGCTTTTGGTGTGCTCTACAGTGTGCTTGATCCAATCCTGTTTGCATATGTCCTCAAGCATGAGATCTATGCAATGTGTTGCACATGAGGTCCAAAATATTGTTGTGTACTTTTCCTCTAACGTCTTACCAGCAAGAACATAGTTAGAGGCATTATCTGTGATGACCTGCACAACATTAGCTACCCCCACCTCCTCAACAACCTCAACAAAAAGATGAAATAACATATTTGCATCTTTCACCTTATCAAATGCATCATATGATCTCAAAAACAAGGTTCCCTATGGGCAAGAGACAAAGAAGTTTATGATGTTCGGTTCTTTGCATCGATCCATCCATCTGACATGATAGTGCATCCTGTTATGGCCCATGATTCTTTGAACTCCTTGAAGTATTCACCCAAGGATTTGATCTCTTTCTGCAAAAGAGATCCTCTCAAGTCATGCATACTAGGGCCTTTGAAGCCCTTACCAACAGCAACAACAAAATCCCACATAGGTTGGAAATATGGTGAGTGGGCAGCATTGAAGGGGATATCTGCATCATACCACCATCTGGCTATGTACTCATGAGCAGTTACTTTGTATTGCTTTTTCCAATGGGCATCTATAGTGGGTTGAATTGGACGAGAAGCAACAACATTGTCAGAGGTGTTTTGAGGTGAGAAATAACTTTGGATATTACTCCCTTTTTTGGACACATTTGTTTAAGGGAGGAACATACTGAAAGGTATCCTTGAAATTGGGAGAAGGTGTGGATGAAGAGCCTTCATATTCAGAATGAGGGGCAGATCTCATCATTTCTGCAAGATGCCTCTTCTTCCCTATTTTTGCCTCTCTCTCTTTTTGGTTAGTCTTCTCCACTTCATACTATTCAAATTGTTGTTACAACTCCAACCTTATCTCTCCAATCACCTCTGAATCAACTTCACATGGGGAAACAGTACCTCTAATGGTAGCCAAGTGTTGTTTGAGCCTATGAATGCCTCCTCCCTTGATCCATTTTTTGCAATATTTGCAATATATCTTCCCTTCAACCACATCAGCATGGGTCCATGCTAGATATTTTGATTTCAAAGGCATTTTGAAATGTAAATCAACAATTCACTATCAACTGTTCAAAAAAAAATTACATACTGTAAGTAATTACTAATAAGTATGATGATATGATCATTGTTAATGTAATTTACACTGTACAGTATAGTAAAAAAAAATTACATTAATAACATTAATTTATAGTAATTTACATATAATTTACAGTACTGTAAATTATATAATTTTTATGTAATTTACAGTACTGTAAATTGCATAAAAATTTTATAATTTACAGTAATTTACAATACTGTACAGTGTAAATTACATGTAATTTACAGTACTTTAAATTACATGTAATTTACAGTACTATAAATTACTATAAATTCTATAATTTTTATGTAATTTACATTAAAAAAATTAAAAAATAAATTACATACCCGAGTTCCAACGCTAGCGGCAACAGACTCCACGAGCCACTCCAAGACTCATCACTCAAGTCCAGACTCCAACTTCCAAGTTCCAACGAGCCACTCCACGAGTCCACGGGCCACTCCAGTCTCCAAATTTCTGCAGCCTACACCCACACTCGTGACTCCTCCACTATCCACTACATGTGGCTCCAATCCAGTGTCTAGGAGGCAGCTTAGGCAGCGGGCTGAGTAACGAGTTAATGCTATCAAGTTTGAAGTTGAACACTCTTGATTCGTGAACATTGGTCGCGGCTAGTCGTCAACTCCAGCTCCAAACTCCAAAGTCAAACAATATAGGCGAAAAACAGAAAAGAGAACCAGGCGGTAATGTGTTATGGTAGTTGGTTAGGGGTTAGGTTAGTTTAATAAAAAAAATTAAATTTTTTATAAAATATCAACTCAGGTTTAACTCGCCGAGTCGACCTTTAACTCAGCCAAGTTGGCCGGTTTAGTATTTTATAAAATATCAACTCAGGTTTAACTCGCCGAGTCGACCTTTAACTCAGCCGAGTTGGCCGGTTCGATACTGAACCGGCCACCCGACTCGAGTTAAAGGTCGAGTCGGATCGACTCGGGGTCAACTCGGGTGACTCGGCCGAGTCCAAGTCCGATCGGGCCGAGTTTTAAAACTGTGATGCCAAGTGCAGTAACAACATGATAAAATAATGTACAGTAGATATCAATAGTAAATAATCATAACCAATATTTGAATCAGCCTTATACTCAAATTTCAGATTTGATCTTGTCACCGAAGGGATAAGTCAACTAGGCAAACAATTTACGTACCTTGAGAGAGAGCCTAAGAGGGTTAAGACAAAAGCATACCGACTCAGACTTCATAGTCAACAAGCACATTCATACCTAGTACAGTCATGTTGACAAAGGACACATAGTCATGCTGAGTAAGGATGCATCCACATAGTGTAGAGACACACAATCATACTTTGCACAGTCATGCTAAGAAACCCACAGTCCACACTTGAAAGGAAACCTCACAGTCACGCTAGGGAAGAAACCCAACACCCACACAGAGTAACCTCACTGTCACGCTGGGGAAGAAACCCAGCACCCACACAGAGTAACCTCGGGGTCACACTGGGGAAGAAACCCAGCACTCACACAGGCTCAAGATCATGGTGGAGGAAAACTCAGTCAACACCACAAGACAGGCTCAGAATCACGGTGGAGGAGACCACAGTCCACACTACAAGACAAGCTCACGATCACGGTGGAGGAGACCACAGTACACACTACAAGATAGGCTCACGATCACAGTGGAGGAGACCACGGTCCACATAACAAAGATCTACTCACAGTCACGCTAGGGAAGACACGGGAAGAGTCATGGTCAAGACCATGTGGACGAACCCACGGGATAGGGCCCCGGACAAGCTGGGAAGAGACCATGCGGAGGAACCCACGGGAAAGGATCACGGACAAGATGGGAAGAGACCACGTAGATGCACCCACGGGATAGGGTCACAGACAAGCTGGGCAGAGAGAACTCGATCCAGTCATGTGCATAACATGAAGCCACGGTATAAGTCGGCAGAGAAGCCACGGGTCAGCTATGGAGTAGCAGCCGCGAAGAGGCACGTGGGAGGTAAGCCACGATCACGCTGTGGAGCAGAGCCATCACGTAGAACAGAGATAGAACCATGGTCATGCTGTGGAGCAGAGCCATCACGCGGAACAGAGATAGAACCACAGTCATGCTCTGGAGCAACGCCATAACGCGGAACAGAGATAGAACCACAGTCATGCTGTGGAGCAGTGCCATCACGCAGGACAGAGATGGAACCACGGTCATGCTATGGAGCAGTGGTCGTGAAAAGTCACGCTGGAGGTAAGAAGTATACAGTGAATCACAGAGCAGAGAAACATCCACGGAAGAACCCAGCCACGTGGGCAGCTGACGAATCATGCAAAGTAGTCACACGGGAGCAGACAAGGAAAACAGTTTGATGCATGCCATGTTTACATTAATCCTTTAACATGGTCATGCTGTGGAGGAGCGCCATCACGCAGGACAGAGATGGAACCACGGTCACGCTATGGAGCAGCGGTCGTGAAAAGTCACGCTGGAGATAAGAAGTATATAGTGAATCGCGGAGCAGAGAAACATCCACGAAAGAACCCAGTCACGTGGGCAGCTGACGAATCATGCGAAGTAGTCACACGGGAGCAGACAAGGAAGATAGTTTGATGCATGCCATGTTTACATTAAGCCTTTAACTTATAAGTTTAAACATTAATAAAAATGGTCCAAGTCAAAAATCAAAGGTCCAAAGGTTTTAATAAAAACAACTTAGGGCATAATCAAAGGTCCAATGTTCATAGCATAAAACAAATAAAATGTCCAAAGGTTTAATCATAAAGTATAAAATGAACCAATGGTCTTTATTAATAAAACCATAAAGTAAACATTTATAATAAAGCCATAGAGTAAAGGTCCAACCAAAAGAATAGTGTACGGAAGAAACTCATAAGGTGAGAGTCATCATGACAAGGGTACACACACAATAAGAGTGCTAGGACCAAGTAAGATAAAGGACCATGAGTCAACAAAGGGGGCCATAATAAAACAACCCACAAACCCACAAGATCATGGTGAACCATTTAAGGTGGACAAACAAGACCAATAATCTTTTCTCTCTCTCAAGGTGCATTGTTTTATATATCATCACTGTATAAGGGGAAGGTCCAAACCGGATGGTACAATCATTTGGTCCTCAATACTGCTCCTAAGGGTTATGTGCTAGTGACATCATCAAGGGGTGGCCAGTCCCTTGAGAAGCAACCTAGCAGTAACGATTAGGAGAGACGACATCACACATCATCATCTTCCATTCTCAAAGAATGACTCTCAGACCCAAGTTGAGCTTCAGTTCCAGACTGAGTCAAATTCCTAGTAACTGACCAGGTGCCTCCATTTTCCCAGAGAATGGCTCTCAGCACTAAGCTGAGCTTCAGTCCTAGACTGAATCAAATCCCTGGTAACTAACCAGATCCTCCGTTGTCCCGGAGAATGGCTCTCAGCTCTAAGCTGAGCTTCAATCCCATACTGAATCAAATTCCTGGTAACTGACCAAGTGCCTCCATTCTCCCGGAGAATGGCTCTCAGCACTAAGCTGAGCTTCAGTCCCAGACTGAAAGTTGATCAACTACCTGCAAGACCTACTTGGACATCGTATTTTTGGTCCCATACTAGAATACCCTAGAGGCATATAAGGGCCCTAGCCACATGCTAGGGGCTTTGCCATGGCATCAACCTGCTTGGTCCCAGACCAAAAACCCCAGGAGACTTCTGGGGGCCCTAGGGTACCTTTTAGGATCTTACTCTGCCCTTGTTAACTGACGAGGGTACCATCCTCCTTGAGAATGGATCTCGCAGCTGCACTAATTTTAACACTTTTTAAATTTTTGCAAGTTCATACCTTGCGGGGAAATTGTAATAAGTTGACGTAGCATGATGACTTTTTGTAAAAGGCTTGGCCAACTTAGACTTAGCTATCAATGTGGTACTCTATAGTGTTTTTTCCTTGTTAATTATATGTTGATTGTCGGCGACATATAATTTCTGAGTTTTTCACTCAAACCTCCAAAGCTAGAGTATTCACCTTGGTGGTTAGGCCTTAGGAGGTTATTAAAGTCTATGTGTCTATGTATATTATCATGCTAGTCATATTTTTGAGTCATATGAACATTGCACTAGGTCCCCCATAGGTTTTTTTTAATTTTTGAGAAAAATATTTTTTCCCGTAAACTTAGGCTATTTTTTAATAGTTTAATTGAGAAATTTCAAACTGTTATAAAAGTGTGGCCAGGGGGGGGGGGGAATTTGCCATGGGTGTGCTCGTTTTCAAACTCAAAGCACCCACTTTACCCCAAAACCCACTTTTCCTAAGTTTTAAGTGATTATTTATCACTTAAGTGAAATTCTTTGCGAAAAAGGCAAAAAGTGAAAAAAGAATTAGAAAAAAGGGAAAATATGGAGAAAAAACACATCCCTAAATCAATGGGAACTTGTTCCAAACATGTTCCAAGTTAACTAAGGATGATGTTGGCATTAATTGGAAATCAAATCAAGATCAAGTCAAGTAGATTCCAATCAAATCCATGAGAGGGCGAATTTCTCCTTAGAGGGGCACATTTATCCATGGCGGAGCTCACCTCTTGTTGTATATGTGTCACGGAAAGAGGCGGGGGTGACCTACCTTATGAGAGGTGTTGTCTACCACCTCTAGTTCACTCTAGTTTGCCCCCAATCATCTCAAAAAGCTCAAACACTTGGCAAATTAGCCCTCCTTGGGGTTTATTCTCATTTTTCCTATATGAGCAATGCCTTGGCTCTCATTCAAACTAGTTCGAGTTGGATAGAGAGTAGGCTTGCTGATTGTAATAGTTATAGCTGTTTTTGTTGAAATAAAGAATGCTTTGGAGGCTAGATGGTGTCATGTTCTATTGTGTGGATGAGCATTGCCATGTCTCATTGAGGTAAGTTGTATTTTTTTCATAGTTTGCTTATTATGATCTTGTGCATTTGGCCTCGAAGGGTTGCTATCAATTGGTAGGAAAAGAGTTTAGTTAATAAGTTTATTGGCTAATTCTTTTTTATATGTATGTTTAGAGATATAGATCTTACATGTCTAATAAGTTTATTGGCATGTTGTTTTAGTCTCTCTCTATATGTATTAACCCGATCTCACAAGTATCTTGGCAAGCTTTAGATTAGTCACAAGTGTCGTAGTTTGGAGAAAGCGTTGATCTAGTTTGCTTCCTCATTTTCTCCAACATATTTAAGGCATAGTCCCTCGACATTCCACCGGAAAGCTCCACAGTTGATCATTCGAGCACCAAGCCACATCTTCTTCTCTTTCTCCATTTAAATCATTTCTTTCCTTAGTCATTTTTTTCTTATGTCTTAGATCTGTGGTCTATAAGCCAACATTATTTTCAGATTTGATATACAAGAATTACATGGATAGATCTAAAGTCATTTGAAAGATTCAAGTTGTTTTTAACTAGATCTAGCTTCAAGAAAGTTTTCATTTTTACAAGTTGTTTTAAAGTAGATCGAAAAGCTTGTAATTTGAGTAGATTTTTATTTATTTTAATGTTAATATCTACCATCAAAGTGCTTTTTGGGAAGCCCCTTAAAGGTTGTCCAAGATCCTAAGAAATTGGGTCTTACAAGCCCAAATTTCTTAGTTCATTGTTTCCTAGAATTAGTCTATAAGTTAGCATAATTTTCTAGTATTTTTCTAGTTTGCCTGAATCACTCTTAAAGTGATTTTGAGCACATTTTCTACTAATTATCTTTGCTGGTTTTTGTATTAGGACAACAGAAAAAGAGGATTTAGGCACCAATGTTGGCAAGTTCAAGCAAACGAAGACATCCTTGAGCCCTCTTCTTCATTCTTAACATTTCTTCATACTATTGTAACCTCTTTCCTCCGATTTTATAAGGAGAAAGAGGGCTTCTTTAAGCATTGCAATTAACATAATAAGGGAGATCAGGTGGGCAACCAAGTTCCCACACCCCATTACCCCTTGGGGATTTGCACTTGTCTTTTTATGGTGTGAATTTTTCTAACTTTTGGCTTTACTTTTGTAACACAATCACACACTCCGCCTTAACAGGATGTATAGTTTCTAAAGTCATTTCAAAGTTTAATGTTATGCTTTTCAGTTTTTTAAGTAAAGTAATTGGAATAAACATCCGCCATTTCCATGTATGCTCTTGCCCATCATAGGTTCGCCCTCAACTTTGGGATAACCAAAAGCGAAAGTGTGCACTCATTAATCTTTCACGTCTAATAAAAAACTAATTTTAATAAAATCAATCACCCACAAAAATAACGAAAATCCGACGTTTTCGAGCTTCACTATTTGTGGGCAAATTTTGCAAAGGAAGCGGGAACAACTAGAAAGGGACCATGGGGCCCCGTCAAGCTACACCCTCGTTTGGTGTAGTGTTGGACACACCCCCGTGACTCCATCTAGCCCACACGTCCTTGTGTGAAGCCACATTAGTTGAAATCCAGACATATTCCTCGTACCTCATGGTATATCGAAAATCCCCTTTTCCCTTTAATCCATTTCATCCATAATAACTAAAACTGACCAAGATACACTTGCACAACATTTCCCTTTACAACCAATGTTCCCCCAAGTTTCCGGGACGTGGGAGCGGGGAAACGCACATTGCGGACATGTGGAGACTGTTAAAGTTAATGCAGCTGCGAGACCCATTCTCACAGAATGGTTTCCTAGTCAGTTGACTAGGATAGAGTAAGACCCTAGAAGGTACCCTAGGGCCACCAATAGTCTCCTGGGGTTCTTGGTCTATGACCAAGCAGGTTGATGCCATGGCAAAGCCCCTAGCATGTGGCTAGGGCCCATATATGCCTCTAGGGTATTTTGGTCTGGGACCAAGGATGTGATGTCCAAGTAGAGCCTGCAGGTAGAGGCAAAGATATATTCTAGTATAGGACCAGGGACACGATGTCCAAGTAGGTCCTACGGGTAGTTGATCAACTTTCAGTGTGAGACTGAAACTCAGCTTAGTACTGAGAACCATTCTACGAGAGAATGGAGGACTCGGTTAGGGTCCAGGGATTGATCAACTTGATTCAGTGTGAGACTGAAACTCAGCTTAAGGCTGAAAGCCATTCATTAAGAATGGAAGATAATAATGTCCCCTCTCCTAATCGGTTATTGCTAGGTTGATTCTCAAGGGACTGGCCAGCCCTTAACGATGTCCCTAGCACCTAACCCTTAGGAGCAGTGTTAAGGACAAAAGGATTGTATCCTCCGTTTGGATCTTCCCCCTTATACAATGATGACAAAATATATAAAACTATGTACCTTGAGAGAGAAAAATCTTTGGTCTTGTTGGTCCTATTTGAATGCTTGTCCACCTTTACAGTTTACTTTGATCTTGTGGTTGTTGACTCATGGTCCTTTTCTTACTTGGTCCTAGCACTCTCACTTGTGTGCACTCTTGATTATGATGACTCCTACTTTATGGAGTGTATTTACCTAATGGTTTATTAAAGACCATTGAACCATATATTTTTATGGTTACCTTATGTTTTGTTAAAAGGACCCTTTGACCCACTTATGATTTTGGGTTATTAACTTTTGGACCTTTGGCTTTTTACTTTATGACTTTATCTTTAATTATTTATTTGTTAGTCTTATTAATAAAAAATTTATGATTTTATTAATAAAACTTGTGAACCATTAAAGTCTCATGTCATGATTACGTTTTGGTTTTATTTTTATATTATGTTTTACTTGCACCACTTTCCCCGTTCCTAAGTTATTCTAAATATTTGGACTACCCTTATTAGTTATTTTGGACCTATTACGTACTTTATGGTTTTATTGGTTCTATTATAATAAAACCTTTGGACTGTTGTTATTTCATAATTCTTTTGGACCAATTACATACTTTATGGTTTTATTGGTTTTATTATAATAACACCTTTGGACTGTTGTTATTTCATAACCGTTTCCGTTTACTTGTGGACCACCTTATTTTTTATTTTAACTTGTTCCTAACATATATATAAACGGAATAGCTTACGTTTATGATCTATCTATCTCCGTGATTTTTCCTCACTCGTGATCTCTTTGTCTTCGGTGACCTCTGCGATTTCTCATTCACCGGTGTCTGCTAGTTTTCTCCTTCACGGTTCACGGCTGATTACGATTTTTTCTTTACGGTTCACGGCTGATTACAATTTCTTTTTTTCTCCTTCACGGCTGTCTTCAATTTCTCCACACGGGTGCCTGTGGGTTCATGACTGGCTGCCTGCATGTCTGCTCTGCAAATTGAGCCTGCTGCTGGCCACGTTTTCTTTGCCCAGCAGCTCCACGGGCTAATGCTCGCGTGATCCTCTTCACGTGCTTGATCCACATCACCGTCTTCCTGCCAGCTGTTTGGTTGTTAGTTCTGCACCTGACTCACTCGCTGTCTGCGTGTATTTTTCCACTGGCAATTTTTTTTACGGACTGTTTGTCAGTTGTTTCCTCTACGGTTGTCTGCATTCTTCTACAAATGTCTATGTGTTCCTTTTCCAGCTGCATGTGTTCCTTTATGGTTGCCTGCGTTCCTCTGTTGCTATCTGTGTAAGTCATCTTTGTTAACTTTTCATATGCTTAGCTAAGACATCAGTACTTCATTTCATTTTCATAACAAAAGCATATAAACAGGATCATTGAAAGATAGACAAGCACAACCATACAAAAGGAACACAAAGATTTATCCTGGGAAAACCCTAAAGGGAAAAACCCAGCAAAAGCTTCCTCAATATAGATGCCCCAAAAAGATAAAAGATAAAAGATAAAACCAGCAAGGAGATCAAAGCCTAATCATCCTCCTTCTCCAGCTACTTCTCTTCTCCCCTAATGTGCTACACAAGTGAGAGTGTGTGTGTCTCAAATGAGGAGCACCACACCTCTATTTATATTCATCCGTTCACTTGAATTAGCTCATCCGACATGTAGGCTCGAGTTAATCATGTAGGCTCGAGTTACACATGTAGGCTCAAGTAACCACACTGGGGTGCTAATGACCCACCTTTACAAATAGAGGGGACAACCTCATGACTCTTATTAGTTCTTTCGATTAGAAGCATCGGGGTACAAGATAATACAAGTGGTTCTCCCGGTAGGACCATCGGAGACCAAAAAAGATACATATAGAATATTTTTCGAAGTTACAATATTTCAACACTCCCCCTTAACGAGAAGGGTATTCTACAACAACATCAACAACAACAATAGTAGGAGAACCATCAGTATGTCGTCATCATCACATACTAATCATCATCATCGTCACACTCTGATCTTTCGATCAATACATCATCATCATCATACTCTTGATCATTCGATCAGTACATCATCATCATCATACTCTTGATCATTCGATCAGTACATCATCATCATCATAAAAACATTATCATCAAACCATCAACATCATCATCATCAAAACATCAACATGATCCTTCCTTTCGAAATTACGGGATCAACATGTCTGTGGTACTCAGACGATCCTTCCTGTCGGAATTACGGGATCAACATGTCTGTGGTACTCAGACGATCCTTCCTGTCGGAATTACGGGATTTAGGTCTTTACGGAGTTACTAACGATCCTTCCTTTCGGAATTACAGAATCAACACATTTGTGGAGCTCAGATGATCCTTCCTTTCGGAATTACGGGATCAAATCTTTACGGAGCTACTAACGATCCTTCCTTTTGGAATTATGGGATTTAGGTCTTTACAGAGTTGCTAACGATCCTTCCTTTCGGAATTACGGGATCAACACATTTGTGGAACTCAGACAATCCTTCCTATTGGAATTACGGGATCAACACATTTGTGGAACTCAGACAATCCTTCCTATTGGAATTACGGGATCAACACATTTGTGGAACTCAGACAATTCTTCCTGTTGGAATTATGGGATCAAGTCTTTACGGAGCTACCAATGATCCTTCCTTTCGGAATTACGGGATTTAGGTCTTTACGGATTTACTAACGATCCTTCCTTTCGGAATTACGGGATCAACACATCTGTGGAACTCAGACAATCCTTCCTATTGGAATTACGGGATCAATTCAATGATCCTTCCTTTCGGAATTACGGGATTTAGGTCTTTACGGAGTTACTAACGATCCTTCCTTTCGAAATTACGGGATCAACACAGTCGTGGAACTCAGACAATCCTTCTTGTTGGAATTACGGGATCAAGTCTTTCCGGAGCTACCAACGATCCTTCCTTTCGAAATTACGGGATTTAGGTCTTTACGGAGTTACTAATGATCCTTCCTTTCGGAATTGCGGGATCAACACATCTATGGAACTCAAACAATCCTTCCTATTGGAATTACGGGATCAATTCAATGATCCTTCCTTTCAGAATTACGGGATTTAGGTCTTTACGGAGTTACTAACGATCCTTCCTTTCGGAATTACGGGATCAACACAATTGTGGAACTCAGACAATCCTTCCTATTGGAATTACGGGATCAACACACGTTCTTGAGTACCGAAGTCACCGGATCTATTCTGAACCGAGGTTCAAGGATGATACAATCCTACTACCTTCTCGATGACCGAAGTTCACCGGATCCGTTCTGAACCAAAGTTCAAGGATGATACAATCCTGCCACCTTCTCGATGATCGAAGTTCACCGGATCCGTTCTGAACCGAAGTCCAAGGATGGTACAATCCTGCCACCTTCTCGATGACCGAAGTTCACAGGATCACTTCTGGACATATGTCCCAGGATGATACAATCCCTCTTCATTCTCGAAGACCAAAGTCTCCGGATCACTTCTGGACATATGTCCCAGGATGATACAATCCCATTGCAACATCACTACTCCCCCTTTCAAGGAAGGTCTTTCCAAACCACACCAAGCTTGTCTCGAAAGTGTTCGAACTTTACTCGGGACAGAGGCTTCGTCAGCACATCACCATCTAAACCATCATCATCTACATCTTCAATATGTGAATACTGAACTATCACCATCTGTATCTCTAGTATGTGAATACTAAAAGCATCATCTATATCTTCAGTATGGGAATACTAAAACATCATCATCTGCATCTTTATCTTGTATGTAGAAATATCGGATTTCTATGTGTTACGACGGAACATAGGGTTCTCTGTTATCACATAGAATCAATGTAGTATCCATCTTCAGGTCAAGGAGACCCGATATCAACTTCTGAAGCCATATGGTTTCACAACTTAGCAGAGCAATCTGCTATGTATTCTGCTTTTGTTGTTCTAAGAAAAACACTGGACTATTTCCTGCTAAACCATGAACTCATAGCAGACCCCAAACAAAAGCATCTACCTAATGTGCTTTTCCTGTCTGAGATACTTCCAACCCAATCTGCATCTGTATAGCCATACAATCTGTAGTCATGGCTACCATCATAGTATAGACCAAGGTCTATAGTCCCTTTCAGATATCTCATCACATGTTTTGCAGCTACTAGGTGAACCCATCTTGGTTGAACAAGATATTGACTTAAGGTGTTCACAGCAAAACAAATGTCTGGTCTGGTATTTGTTAAGTACATCAATGACCCAATGATCTGTCTGTAATGAATCGTGTCTACTAACTCTGATGAGTCATCATCTAACAGCTTCAGGTTGGAGTCCATGGGTGTGGCCATGGCTTTGCATTCCAACATATTTAATCTCTTCAATATCTCTACCGCATACTTTCCTTGGTTGAGAAATATTTCTTCTGAACTTTGTCATATTTCCAGACCTAGGAAATAGTGCATTAACCCAAGGTCTTTCATCTCAAATTCTTCTGCTAGTTTCTTCTTGCTTTCCATGATCTATTTCTCCTTCCCTGTCAAGAATAAGTCATCCACATATAATAACAGGATGACAAGTTCATCTTCTACAACCTTGAGATAAAGGTTAGGATCAGCTTTACTTTTGGTAAAGCCCATGCTCAACAAGAAACCATCTATTCTTTCATACCAAGCTCGAGGAGCTTGTTTAAGACCATATAATGCCTTCTTCAACTTGCATACGTGAGTATGTCTATCTTCAACTTCAAATCCTTGTAGTTGTTCTATGTATACTTCTTCTTTGATCACACCATTTAGAAAAGCTGTTTTCACATCCATCTGGTGTAAGTCCCACTTCATCATGGATGCAAGTGCCATGGTAGCTCTAATTGAAGTATACTGTGCTACTGGGGCAAATGTCTCTTCATAATCAATTCCCTCTTTCTGAGAGAAACCTCTGGCCACAAATCTTGCTTTATACTTCTCAATACTTCCGTCAGCTGCATGCCTATATTTTGCATATCCATTTGGAGGATACTATACTCTTTCCTTCTGGTTTGGGAACTGTATCCCAAACATCATTCTAGATTCTTTCATCATAACATCTTCCATGAGTTCGTCTTGTTGGGTCATCAACATATCCTAGTCTTTTGCATTCAACCTTGAAGGTTGGACCCCTCTTTACTCTTGGTAAAGTCTCGATCCAGCAGGAAGCTGTCCATCATGTCG
>LPNX011051382.1:770359-833442 GCA_001517045.1 Pseudotsuga menziesii | reverse complement strand
AGATGTATAGCACCATGAGCTACTTACCGATCACATGCATATTAGTAGTATACAGTCATTAATGCAAACAATCTATCATGCATAACACATCAACTGAATAACAAAACAATATCATTAAATGACAATTGAATATTTATCTTTTGTTTGTTTTCTGGGTAGACTCCTTCTTGATCATTCTCCTTCATCATCTTCTTCATTCATGAAATCATCATTTCTTATCCAAATGATAAGATGGATAAGAGGTTTGTCAAGAATTGAGTTCTTCATATTCCTCATCGCTTGAGGGATCTTCTTTGAATGGTGAGAGCTTGATCTTCAATTTGCTCCCATCTTTCTTCTTCTCTTCTTATGAGACGAGCTTCTTCTTCTTCCCAAAGTCAACTGAAAGTAATCACTTCCTTCTGGCACACATTCCTCGCATGAATGAATCCCATGATCATGGGAGGCCATTCAAGGTGGCTATCACCACTTTTGCATACTTCTTCTTCTACCACTTCAAGTTGTTCTACATTCTGGATCTTCACATTCTTCAACTGTTTTCTCAAATCCATCTTCTTATCTTCAAATAGCTTGATCAAGGAATCAAACATATTCGATGTCTTTAGGGAAGACACTTGTGGTACAGGTTGATCCGTGATTGAATCAACAGTGATCTTCTTGGCCTTGATCAAGTTCTTCTTGTGTAAGGCTTTGAGGCTCGTCTCCTTCTAGAACTGGAACCTCTCTACTCATGTAGGTGTCCAATTCATTTTCTTCAGAGGGATCAAATACTTTCATGCTTGGAAGTTTTCAACTTCACCAAGCTTATCATCAAGCTGATGTGATAGATCACTTTGAAATGAGAACCTCAAATGCAAATAGCAAAAGATTAGATCTTACCGATTTGAGGTGTCCGTCCTGCTTCCGGAGCTGGCTGAACTAGGGTTTGTCAGAGAAACCCTAATTTTCAAAACTTGGAATCTTTCAGATCTGATTGGATAGAAAGATAGATCTCTTCAAATGGAGCTGTCCAATGTACTCCTTTTCTGAAAACAGTGGAGGGAAGCTCCCGGAACAGGAAGCCCTAGTTTTACAATTTCTTCTGCAGAAATGCCTGTTACTGTTTTTGTGATATCTCTGAAGTTACTGCTCCTCTGTGTCTGAAATTTCGCACTAAGGTAGTCTCGCATGTCCATGATCCAACACCACAGCTTTCATCAAAATTGGTTTCACCAATTGGGATTTATGATCATTTTCCCAAGGTGACCTGTTACATGACTGTTCAGAACAGTGGAGTTGTACGGCATGCCACGTGTCACTGGTTCATCTTCAGGTTCTGAAATTCGGACCATAGGAAGTACAATCCATGCTCTTTCTGGACATCTTTAGGAATTCCATTTGGACCTCTGTAGCCCAAGCTATAGCAATTTTCCCTAGGTGTCCTGTTTAGGGATGAATTCTGGAAGAGGCTGGAACTCTAAGGTGGAGGGATCATATCTCCTAGAATATAAGGAATCTGAGGCTGAATTTTGGACACAGTGTTCATCAGGATTATATCTTCGGTCTCTACAATTTTCAGCTCCTAAACCTTCACCAATATTGGGATATAGCGAATATACTAAAACTTAGCAGTTTTAGTATTTAGGGTTTTCCTAGCTCCGGGTCAAACTAGGGTTTAACTTTCTCGGAGTTTCACCAAACCAAAAATCTTGATCCAGGTCTCTAAACTTCGATTTTGATTAGGAGAGAAATCCTATGGTGGGCTCACTCAAAATTTCTTCTTCTGCAAGAAGTCCTAATTTCCCACACTGAAAACTGAAAATGCTCGGAATCGAATTCCGCTTGACAGAAAGATGCGCCCTTCAATGGAGAGTCAGCCTAGCCTTCTTTTGCTGATCGATTGTGGAGAGAGAACCAAAAAGTAAGAAGCCCTAGATTCTGTAGCTGCACAATGTCTTCTTTTCAGTGTGGCTCTGATTCCATGTTAACTTTTCATATGCTTAGCTAAGACATCAGTACTTCATTTCATTTTCATAACAAAAGCATATAAACAGGATCACTGAAAGATAGACAGGCACAACCATACAAAAGGAACACAAAGATTTATCCTGGGAAAACCCTAAAGGGAAAAACCCAGCAAAAGCTTCCTCAATATAGATGCCCCAAAAAGATAAAAGATAAAACCAACAAGGAGATCAAAGCCTGATCCTCCTCCTTCTCCAGCTACTTCTCTTCTCCACTAATGCGCTACTCAGGTGAGAGTGTGTGTCTCAAATGAAGAGCACCACACCTCTATTTATATTCATCCGTTCACTTGAATTAACTCATTCGACATGTAGGCTCGAGTTAATCATGTAGGCCCGAGTTACACATGTAGGCTCAAGTAACCACACTGGGGTGCTAATGACCCACCTTTACAAATAGAGGGGACAACCTCATGATTCTTATTAGTTCTTCCGATTAGAAGCATCGGGGTACAAGCTAATACACGTGGTTCTCTCGGTAGGATCATCGAGGACCACAAAAGATACATATAGAATATTCTTCGAAGTTACAATATTTCAACAATCTTCAGCAATAGGACTATGGATCAATGTGATTGAACTAATATATTGGAGAATCTGAGGTCTGTTCACTTCTACCTACACTCTCTCTCTCAAGGTACTTATATGGTTTAACCAATTTGACTTGTCCTTTCAGTGACAAGATCAAACTCAGAACTATCTGAATATAAGGCAGATCCAACGAATGGTTATGATTCTTTATCTTCTATAGTTTATTTGAGGTTTAGTTTACTGCACATGTTATTTATTATTTTTCTGTACATGACATTTGATGAAACATTTTAATGATCAGCTTTAACGCAGTGGTCAAAGCGTTAAAGTTAACGCAGTGACCAGCAGCGCTTTAAGTTGAAAGAAATGAAAGTTATGTTGTTATGTTTCATTATAGTTTAAATTTTACTTCAGTTTTTATATGTTCATATATTGAAGTTTAGTACTTGTATTAACACTCATCTAACCTGCAAAATTCAACATGGTATCAGAGCTTAGCGTGTAGCTAACTCTGTTTTGCAACCAACAGAAACTACAACGATCCTAAGACAAGATCTATACTTCACAGAAGCTTACTTTTCAAGTTGACAAGTAAAGGTTAAGATGACTACTCCTTCAGTGAAATCAGAAGATAGGCTTGAGGGAGCCTCCAACTTCAATGCTTGGAAGGCTAGGGTTCTAAATATCCTAGAAGAAAGCGATCTAGATGATTTGGTTACTAGAGTTGTTGAAGAGCCTACTATAGCCCAAGGAAGAGCAGCATTCAAGAAGAAGCAAGCCAGGACAAAGCAAGTTATCTTTGACTCAGTTAAAGATAACCTGATGGCTGTGTTAGCTCCGTTAAGGACAACCAAAGAATGATTCGATGCTCTAGCTAACCTCTATGAGAAGAAAGCTCCTACTCAGAGAAGAGTCTTGAAGAAACAACTCAGTTTAGTTAGAATGGAGAAAGACAAGAAGGTTGCTACCTTCTTTTCTAGGATCGCTCAGATAAGAGACCAACTCTTGGCCATTGGAGATAAGGTAGAAGACGATGATCTTGTGCAGACAGTGTTCGATGGCCTCCCTACAACGTGGGAGACATTCTTGGCTTCAGTCAATGGACGAGGGGATCAACCCAGCTTTGAAAGGTTGTGGCATGATTGTTTAAATGAAGAAAGCAGGATCCAAAGCAAATTCGTGCCCCTGCCAGAAAATAATCAAGCTCTATTTGTCAAAACAAAGAAAGGGAAGAATCCCTCACCACACAAGGACAATAGTAAGGAACCTCGAGGTAAGCATTCCTTTAAATCAAGAGTTAAGTGTTTTAATTGTGGTAAGCCTGGTCATTATGCATGGGAGTGTAGAAAACCATCTAACAAAAATTGGCATAGAAAGAAACACCATGTTTCAGTTGCTACAGAAGAAGAGCAACCTCAACAAAAGAGGTCTAAGGTTGAGACCAAGAATCCAGGTCAAGGAAAAGAATATTACTAGGCCTCAACACTTTCAAGTCCCACCTTCAACTTTTCAAATTCCTGGTGGATAGACAGTGGAGCCTCTAAGCATATGACTGGATTTAAGGAGACCTTGGTATCTATCAAGGTCAAGTAGTTCCACAAGAAAGTGGAACTTGGAGATGGAAGTACCTTTGACATTAAAGGGGTTGGTTCAACCAAGATACAGCTTGATTCAGGTACGTTGATTAATGTTGAGGAAATTTTATATGTTCCTGGTCTAAAGAAGAATGTTATTTCAGTGACAGTTTTAGAAGACAAGGGGTACACTGTAACTTTCTCAGAAGGAAAAGTTTTGATATGGTCTAAAGGTAGAAGTATAAACTCAGCCATTGTTGGAGTTCGTGAAGGTGACCTCTATAAGGTCCCAGGACATGCCATTGAAACTCTATACCCCAATCAAGATTCAGAGATCAAGAGGGAGACATCTGTACTCTCTAGTCCCCAACCAAGTGGGGTTGCAAAAGATGAAAGAGTGATCTTCCATCAGTCCTCCAGTGACTCAGAGATGGAATCTTATAAGACTTCTCGCTTAGAGAAGCAGAGGGAGAAGGCTAAGAAGCCTACATTTGATCTCATTGAGAACCCTATTGAAAAGCTTCAAGGTTTCCCCAGTGAGAGCCATGTCACTGATTTAGTTTACTCCTATTATGAGGAGTCAGTCCAAAAACGGATTTGGAAAATTGATTTGCGGAAAGCAATTCTCAGCCATCAAGGGAAGTCAACTATAACTTCCAATAAGATCTATGAGATCATGCTTCATGCTAAGATCGAGAGCTGTTTGAAGTTCTCAAGAAACCCTGTATTTGATGATAGGCTAAAAGACATCGAGATGAGTTATCACAACGTAAGGGTACAATATGTTATCAATGTGTTGAGAATGCCCCTCTTGCTGAGAGGGAGTGTTAAAATTAGTGCAGCTGCGAGACCCATTCTCAGAGAATGGTTTCCTAGTCAATTGACTAGGACAGAGTAAGACCCTAGAAGGTACCCTAGGGCCCCCAGTAGTCTCCTGGGGTTCTTGGTCTAGGACCAAGCAGGTTGATACCATGGCAAAGCCCCTAGCATGTGGCTAGGGCCCCTATATGCCTCTAGGGTATTTTGGTCTGGGACCAAGGATGTGATGTCCAAGTAGAGCCTGCAGGTAGAGGCAGAGATATATGCTAGTATAGGACCAGGGACATGATGTCCAAGTAGGTCTTGCAGGTAGTTGATCAACTTTCAGTGTGAGACTGAAACTCAGCTTAGTACTGAAAACCATTCTCCGAGAGAATGGAGGACCCGGTTAGGGTTCAGGGATTGATCAACTTGATTCAGTGTGAGACTGAAACTCAGCCTAAGGTTGAAAGCCATTCATTAAGAATGGAAGATAATAATGTCCCCTCTCCTAATTGGTTATTGCTAGGTTGATTCTCAAGGGACTGGCCACCCCTTGACGATGTCCCTAGCACCTAACCCTTAGGAGCAGTGTTAAGGACAAAAGGATTGTACCCTCCGTTTGGATCTTCCCCCTTATACAGTGATGACAAAATATATAAAACTATGTACCTTGAGAGAGAGAAAAGTCTTTGGTCTTGTTGGTCCTATTTGAATGCTTGTCCACCTTTACGGTTCACTTTGATCTTGTGGTTGTTGACTCATGGTCCTTTTCTTACTTGGTCCTAGCACTCTCACTTGTGTGCACTCTTGATTATGATGACTCCTACTTTATGGAGTGTATTTACCTAATGGTTTATTAAAGACCATTGAACCATATATTTTTATGGTTACCTTATGTTTTGTTAAAAGGACCCTTTGACCCACTTATGATTTTCGGTTTTATTAACTTTTGGACCTTTGGCTTTTTACTTTATAACTTTATCTTTAATTATTTATCTGTTAGTCTTATTAATACAAATTTTATCATTTTATTAATAAAACTTGTGAACCATTAAAGTCTCATGTCATGATTACGTTTTGGTTTTATTTTTATATTATGTTTTACTTGCACCACTTTCCCCGTTCCTAAGTTATTCTAAATATTTGGACTACCCTTATTAGTTATTTTGGACCTATTACGTACTTTCTGGTTTTATTGGTTCTATTATAATAAAACCTTTGGACTGTTGTTATTTCATAATTCTTTTGGACCAATTACATACTTTATGGTTTTATTGGTTTTATTATAATAACACCTTTGGACTGTTGTTATTTCATAATTCTTTTGGACCAATTACATACTTTATGGTTTTATTGGTTTTATTATAATAACACCTTTGGACTGTTGTTATTTCATAACTGTTTTCATTTACTTGTGGACCACCTTATTTTTTATTTTAACTTGTTCCTAACATATATATAAACGGAATAGCTTACGTTTATGATCTATCTATCTCCGTGATTTTTCCTCACTCGTGATCTCTTTGTCTCCGGTGACCTCTGCGATTTCTCATTCACCGGTGTCTGCTAGTTTTCTCCTTCACGGTTCACGGCTGATTACAATTTTTTCTTTACGGTTCATGGTTGACTACAATTTCTTTTTTTTTCCTTCACGGTTGTCTTCAATTTCTCCACACGGGTGCCTGTGGGTTCATAACTGGCTGCCTACATGTCTGCTTTGCAAACTGAGCCTGCTGCTGGCCACGTTTTCTCTGCCCAGCAGCTCCACGGGCTGATCCTCGCGTGATCCTCTTCACGTGCTTGATCCACATCACCGTCTTCCTGCCAATTGTTTGGTTGTTGGTTCTGCACTTGACTCACTCGCTACTTGCGTCTATTTTTCCACTGGCAATTGTTTTCGACGGACTGTTTGTCGACTGTTTCCTCTGCGGTTGTCCGCATTCTTCTACGGATGTCTATGTGTTCCTTTGCCAGCTGCATGTGTTCCTTTATGGTTGCCTGGGTTCCTCTGCTGCTATCTGTGTAAGTCATCTGTGTAAGCCATCTTCAGCAGTAGGACTATGGATCAATGTGATTGAACTAATATTTTGGAGAATCTGAGGTCTGTTCACTTCTACCTACACTCTCTCTCTCAAGGTACGTATATGGTTTAACCAGTTTGACTTGTCCTTTCAGTGACAAGATCAAACTCAGAACTATCTGAGTATAAGGCGGATCCAACGAATGGTTATGATTCTTTATCTTCTGTAGTTTATTTGAGGTTTAGTTTACTGCACATGTTATTTATTATTTTTCTGTACATGACAGTTGATGAAACATTTCAATGATCAACTTTAACGCAATGACCAGCAGAGCGTTAAAGTTAACACAGTGACCAGCAGAGCGTTAAGTTGAAAGAAATGAAAGTTATGTTGTTATGTTTCATCATAGTTTAAATTTTACCTCAGTTTTTATATGTTCATATATAGAAGTTTAGTACTTGTATTAACACTCATCTAACCTGCAAAATTCAACAGAGACCACCCCCAAATTTTAGTGAAATTCGAGGGGGGGGGGCAGGGGGACGTCCAGGTCTTAAGAAAAAATAATATTATAAATTATTAAATCCCAGCAATAACAATTCAATGATTCATCTCATGTAAACTACTAAAAGTAAATAATAAATAGTAAATACTAAGTTTATCATTGTGCAATGTAAATCAGAATATAGCAAATTAATAATACAAACACGTTATACAATTCGTCATGATAATTTTCAAATTTGTCATTTGAATCTTGATATTCATATTTCTAATTTCAGTCATTGTAATTGAAAACTTGAATCAATGATATTGCATGCTAAAATAGCGAAATAGTAAATTACTAAAGACTAAGCCTAAAATAGAGACTAAACAACAATTTCAATTAAATTTTTGTTTTTTTAAACTGAAATTGGGAAAATCGTGGGAGGCGTCTAGGAGCCCCTCGGTTTCTGGAGGGGGTGTTTGGGAGCCCCCCTTCATCGAAGCGCGCTGCAGAACAAGGGGACGCGCCCCCTTGTGAGTTTCCGAGAGTTTCCTGATTTTGGGGACGCTGGGAAACATTTCCCCAAGAGCCCTCTAGCCCCCGAGGCGCAGGGAGCGAGGGGGGCGTGCCCCCGACCCTGAGGGGCGAGTCCCCGTGTAACACTATGTACAACATTATTTGACTCCACGACACTGGTCTACAATCTTTACTTTTTGCTTAAATTAATCAATGTATTGTGAATGCTTTAAATTTCATGTTATTGAGTTCATTTTCTTTTGCAAAGTCTTGTTTCAGTATTTCCTTTCAAACTCCTAAACTAATTTCATCTTTTGTTTCTTAGCTTAAAAGAATTAGATTCTTTTATAGGGACCACACTCCTTGGCTTTGCTAGGAGTTGGCCTAGACAGAGGAGTTGAGTGTTGAGTGACGGTATCTCAACTCGAGACTTACCCCAAAAGATGCACCAAGTGGCTTTAAGATTTCTGCCACCCCAAACCCCACGAGGTGCGTGAAAGGCAGCAACAACCATCATGATTCCATGGCGATGGGCATCATTATTACTGGTTGACAAAATGTCACCCAAAGAACATTAAATCACAACAATATCATTACAGAAATATGCAGATTGTCAGAGCCCAAAATTGTTGTAAAAGAAGAAAATAACTAAGCCATTAATAAATGTTAACACCGGTAATGAAATGTTTGGGATCATAAAATTAAGTTTTAGTGAGAATAGAAAGAAATTAGTCATGGTAAAGAAGTGCATGTTTTTTAAATTTTTAGCAGGACCACCACCCTTCATTTGGTCATGACATAAGTTAAGGACTCCCAGTTGATGGGTGTGGAAAACCAGGTCTCACTATAAGGAAATCTGGCTAAAACAGCGGTAGAATGACTAAGAGGGCCTCTTGTGGTGTAAGAGTACAAATACCCCCATGTCTTCTTCATTCCATCATGTCAACATTGTCGATGAATCTCAGAATTCATTGTGCATAGTGAAGAGTATCAGCATCAAGGAGGGTGACCTGGATGAAGCGTACAGCAATGCCCTGTGGTATATATTTTTGTCATATTTTAGTCATTTCTTTACTAAGTTACTAGAAGGGAACCAGCATCAATTTTTCCAGCACAAACTTGTGAAAGTCACTTTTTTATATTTTTGGAATAAAATGCGTCCTTTGACTATTAAGATAAATAGAGTAGCCACCACAAGCTAGTAGCCCCTAGAGTCGAGAAAACAAAATTATCCCATCACAATGTACAGAATTACCTTATGGGTTTAATATCAGAGTACATCCAAATAATAAGCATAAAAAACATAATTCCGGGCCATCCAAAGTCAATAGACTCAAGTCAACACAAGACTCGCTTGGCCAAAGGGTCAGCCTTGACACATGACTCAACAAAGACTCAAGGGTTGGCCTGGCAAAGTCTTGGGAAATAGAAAAATACTAAAAGAAACACAATTTCTAAAAACGTATAAATATTTTGCATTGAGATTTGATATGTAAGACCACATTCAAAATACCAAAGTTGTATAACTAATAATGTGGAGGAAGAGGATACGATTTACTTGTGTTTAAGTTACCAGACTCGGAATCGGCAAAGTTTTGGTGAGGCGTTTGAATAGGATCAGGGAAAAACCAGGAAATACAAAAAATAAAGAGATACTGTAATATACCTAAATTAAGTGTTGGTTAGTTGTAAGCAATTATAATAGATAATTAATTATTGTAATAAGTCGACTCTTTACAAAGAGTCATGTCTTTTATGTATTACGTCAACATGTATAAATAGCAAGCCTTGCTATCATTGTAAGATTGTATTGGAATTATTAATTAAATGTATATATTATATTTGAATTTCGCTTCAAATGGTAGCAGAGCCAAATTCATTGGCCCCACCTAACATGTTTTTGACTTTAGAACTCAAGGAAATTAAGCTCCAGCTTAAAAATCTTTTAGAAGTAACATTCCAAATATGAAAGAAGAAAATGAAGAAGAAGATGAAAAAAAAAAATAATGAAGAAGAAAATATTCAAATACAAGAACCTAACCCAAAAGAAATGGTCAAAGAAAAATATGAAATCGAGCTTCATTCTTCTGCTATTGTACAGGCTGTCAAAATGGCAGGGGGGTCTAGTGGAGATGCAAAGGTTGTCTCCTGCAAATTGAGGGACTCCTGTACACTCATTATTCACGAAGGGACATCACCAAATATTTCAGATCACAGCCACTGCAGTCTTTAAAAACAGAAGAAATACCTCCACATTCCTTGCCAATAAAAGATATTTGGTTGCCTTCAATTGGTATCAGCAACAGCAGCAGAAATCAAAGAACATGGAAACTAAATGGAAATAGAAATTACAGTAACACAAGTGCTGCTGTATTTCCTCCTCTCCTTAATGTTGCAGCTGCCATGGACGGCACGTATTCTCGGCCATGTTTGACAAAGCAGATGTATTTTGAGCCTCAAGAGATGACTCTGCCCCGCATTTTACCCGTATATAAGATAACTTTTCAGCAACGAAGATGTTGTTTTATTAGTTATGCAACTATCGAGGAATCAGACAGATCTATTAAAGCACTTAACAATAATTATACATGACCTGGGAGTGTAGGACCATTAAGTGTCAAATATGCAGATGGAGAGCTTGAACGGCTTAGTGCAGTGGAATATAAATTGTTTGTTTCAAATGTTAAAACACAAGCTACGGAAAAGGAAATTGAAGACATTTTTGCTCGATATGGTCATGTGGAATATGTATATATCATCAGAAACAGGCTAAAACAGAGAAAAGGTTCTGCATTTGTCAAGTATGAACCAAGAGAAATGGCAATGGGAGCTACTGATGCTTTGAATGGAACTTTTGTGATGGAGGGTTGTCAACATCCACTAAATGTAAGATTTATTGAATCCAAGAAATACAGAATTAGATCAGATGTTCCTTATCCTCCATTTGGATGGCAAGGATTTGATTATGGACCAGTGGGAGCTAGAAACATTGCAGGTCCTGGATGTCGAACAAGAGGCCAATGTTGACCCACAACTCCACACCACTTGGGTGGACAAATAAGGGGATATTGACCGTTTCCCAACTCTTTTCCATATGGAAACCTGATAACTTCTACATGGAATCATATTGAAGGTAGTTACCCCTCAAAATGCATCAGCACTTTTGGCTTTTAAAGAGTCCTTCTTTAAGGTCTCAGCTAAAATAATGAGTGGGCTTTTCTGAAGATAATTCTTTAAACTCTGACAGGGGTGTCTACAGAGCAGAAGGAGAAGACCATAGGTGGCTTCACTGGTTTGTCTTCAGCAAAATTACAGTCATTCCTCAGCTTGTGAAACACAACAAAGCAATCAGCCTGTCTACGTTTTAAAGGTCAATTACGGACATAAACAGAGTTCAATTCGCCAATGTTATTTAGCAACCAGCAGATACTAGGGGGTCTTCACATCCTGTGATATGGTTACATTGTTTCTTCCCAACAGAAGGATCGGTCACAATGGTTTCATCCACACCACAATGCAGCACTTAGTTTATGTTTTGACCGCCGATGGGTTCCATGTTTTTCTGTTGATTGACAGAGCTGCTATAAGCCACAACCTGTAAACACTGATTCGATTTCTCCAAAGGAAATCTAAGAAAACCAGTCTATTGCTAGCAGCCAAATAAAAGTGGACCCATGTTTTCATTGACAGTCGAAGACATCAGACTTGGAAGCCGAAGTAGATGGCAGCCACAAACAAATCGTGGAGTTCGTGGAACACGGCAGCCAATAGCTATTTTCATCTGGCTAGGAGTGGTTTTGATTGCTCTCCATGATCTACGATCAGTCAGATTCGCCGGCAATCACATGGGATTTAGCATTTGGAGGAGAAATCACGAATTTAAGAGTTTCCTTTCTTGGCGGTTGATTGCACAGTGCCACAGCCAATCACGCGTGAGTTTGAATTGGACCGTGAGTCAGAATGTGATGTTTCAGTTTGTAGATTTTTGTTTCCACCTATCAGTTGCGGAGATATTCACTGTCACGGGGAGCAGGAGCAGCCGAATGCATTGGTGATTGTTTTCTTATCTGTCATCTGCCAAAAGTGTGGAGATAGCATCAAGTACGCGGCGTGATTCAAATCAGAGATCATGGTTTTGGGCAGTCAACTTTCTCTACTGGATAGCTGGGTGGGGGGGCAGTTTTTACAAATTCTGAAATAGCGTCATCAGATTTGGGTCGCGTTGGGCCGGATATTAATGGGCCACGGTGCAGCTCATGGGCTGAGTCATGGAGTAATCCATGCTTATAACATTTTGTGGAGTGTTTTGGTTTTTACCCATGCATTCAAATATCCTAGCCGCCAATGGAGGTTGTGTTCACAGTTCTATAGTCTGCAGCGGCCACACATTCGCGTCAACAGTCCACGTTTTTGACAGCCAAGTCATGGCAACCAATTACAAAGACAAAATTGTGGAACTCCATGCCAAAATATGCCAGCTGCTCAGTGTTAAACACCGCAATTCGTGGTGTTGTTTTTAGCAGTCCACGGTTCTGTAGAGTTGGAGTAGCCACACACTAGGCGTGCTGGGATATGGAGCGCCAACATCTAGGTGATCGATGCCCACACGTCATTTGAACTCCGAGCCAATTGCGCTGGTGGTCATTTTTCATAGCCAGTAATGAATCATCATGCGCTGATTGCGTCCGATGGATGATCTTCTTTCAGAGGTGACTGAAAGTGGTGTGATATAACTGGTCTTCAGGCAACGGAAGGATAGGGACATCAAGGTCACGAGCATATGGAACAAGGGCTGTGGACGGTGGTTGTGACATGTGGTTATCCCATATGTTTTAAATAGGGTGTGGTATCCGGATACCTATTAAAAAGAATTGGATTATGGCTGAGAGCATTTTTTTGGTTATGTGAACTTTCATCATTTAGTTAAAAGGTCCACTTTAATGATGTGACCCTTTTCTGGTTAAATGATTGGCCCAAGTGTTAGTTACTCTTTAGTTAAGTTGAGGAAAAAATGGATCTAGGATTCACTTTATCTTCTTTTTTTTATAATTATTTTAGAAGCATGAGAATGGCTTTTGGGTCTATAAAAGACCTACCTTATTCTTTGTAATGGATGGAAAAAACTGGGAGGATTTTCCCCCATACCTTAATAGAAAACATATATTTTTGGGTTTCATGGCTGTTCAATTGAGCACTCTTCGTGATGTGTGGCGTGAAGTTGTATGAATGAGTGATTGTTGCTAGAGGCCTTTTTTCCTTTCTATGTTTGCGTCGGAGACCATAAACGGATGCTATTATCCTATTGGAAGGTGAAAATCCTAGCAGTTGCTAACATTTTCCCTTTGTGAGCGTGTGGGTATTGATGTTTACATTTAATCAAGTTTGATTGTGTAGTACCTCTTTTGTTTGCATAGCGCATCTTCTGCAATTAGGAAGATGCAAATCTAGTAGCTGCACCATTGACACAAGCTCATTGTGGGTTCTCCTTTGACTCCATTTCTCCCTTTAGGTATACCGACACTGGTCCATTTGTGAGGTTTTGATCTTTCCCTTTTTCCCATCAATACTCAAATTACATCTATCCTACAACTGTTTCTCTAAGGAAGCCTCTTCCTTTCAGCTTGTCCGTCATTGCACCTACCTTAGTGATCCTAACCTTAGGGAAGCCCCCCTTGAGTTGGAGAAGAGCCAACCTGAAGTGAGGAAGAGAGGAGCGTGGTGACAGTGGCTGCTCTTTTCGCAGTTGCCATCGGGCCGGTGTGCCTACTTTTAGGCTTTGACACACACGCGTCGGTCAGGAGCGACAACATTTTTGGCCTCGGCAAAGTCCAATTCTCGTAGATTTGAAGACTATGCTTCATTGATATTTGTGGGAGATCATATTGCAGATCCTAATTCTCACATGGCGACTCCAAACAGGGACGAAACCCTTGTCCTTTTGCAAATCTGAAGACTTTTTGGGTGTAGAGGTGAGCACACTCATAAATCAGAAGACTTTCAAGCTCACCTTGGCGACTCCACAGTTCAGCTTGAGGTACGATTATATGTATATTGCATATTCAATACTTCATTATTTGAGAATATGGATTGTTGCCGCCTAATTCACACTTTAAGGAACAGGAAAGTCACAACCTGCTATGTGTGTCCTTGGGGGCAAGCGAGAGCTGGGGACCACTGTCACCACAATCCACAACTCCTCCGTTTAGGCAAGATCCCAACAGAGCCAAGGGGGGAAGTCTCTACGGAAAAACTAAGTTCCAGATTTATTAATTTATTACAAATTAAAGGGATCTTTTATTAAGATTGCAATGTCTCTTGGTTCGTTTTAGGTAGATTTTATTAATGTTTTTCTTCTTGAAGTTTAGTTTTCGAACCGGTGGTGTGACTACCCCAATCTAGTACTTCTCAAGTCAAAGAAGGAATGCTGGTGCGCTCAACAAAGTGGGAGCAAAGCCCATCCGTAGCTCCCAGGTCAAACCCCAATGGCCTGGTGCTCAACAAGGGGGACGTAGAACGCCTAGAGACCCCCCACGGTCTTCTACCCCAAGTCGCCTCCGAGGTCACTGTTTTTAATCAACAGAAAAAACAACTAGATGGATGCCTATTAAACTAAGACTCCTCCATCCCCTGTCGTATCTCGCGAGTACCCCGAAGGGTGATAACCGAGTAGAGGAACAGAGGGTAGTGAAGTTGTTGTTGGTAAATTTTAAGAGTAAGTTTTAATCTTGGTGATTAGCATGCAAGGTTAATTTTAAACTATCAACAAGATCAACCAAGCGGTATCCCTTATGGGAGGTGCTGGTACTTGATCTTGGACTGAAAAATAAAGTGTGAGAGTTTGTAGCTGCAAAAGAAATGTTGTTTTAATTAAGCTAAGCCCCCACTTCTCCTGCTTTTCATACCCAACTTGAAGTCCCTAAAGGGAGATGACAAGTGGATAGAGGATACACCGGATAGGTGGGTTGTATGATTACCCCTTTAACAGAAAATAAAACTTGAACGGAAAATACAACTAGCCAAAACAGTAAACTAACCTCACAACAATCTTTGTAACAGAGATGGTGGTCTGTCACAGAGATAGGTGGGTAAACAGAAAAATAAAACTGATTATCCTTACCACACAACAATCTCTGTAACAGAGATGGTGATCTGTCACAGAGATAGGTGGGTAAACAGAAAATAACTTGCAATAAAATAAATCTAAGCTGTTATCTCTACACTACTCATATACAGATTTACAGCAGAGAATACCCCAAAGAGAACTCCTCATTTGGGGTTTACAATGTTATAGAAGAGAGAGAAGAAGTGTAGTTTAGGGCCTCTTTTGGACCAAATTTTTCCGGGTTTTTTCTGGGCAATTTAGGGCAGCATAACCCCTCTTTTTGTGCATAAACTTGCAAAAAACCAACAACTTTACTTGCTGGAAATTACTGTAGAAAACTAAAACAGAAAGTTAGCATAAACTAGTGTAAAACCCAGAAAATTTACAGCAAAATCTGAATTTTAAAAAATGGAAAAACTGAAATTTTAATGGTTAAAAATGAACGTTTTTAGGCTGAAAATGACTTATAAACAGCAGATTTAAAACCTTATACTAATATATATTGGGTGAGAGCCCTCAAACAAGGGTTATATTCACTATACAGTGAATAAAACCCAGTTTCAGGATAGGAAAAGAAAAATGGCCGAAATGAAATTTTGAAGAAAAGAAATCCTTGGAGGAGCCCTTCTTAGCTTTAGATCCCTGCAAAACAAATCTATTAAAGTTGCAAGAAAAGCCAAGAGATGAGCACAAAAATAAATCCTACAAAATACTTTATAGGATCTTATCAATCTACTCACAAATGAAGATAGAAATACTTCTACCTACAAGTCTCTCCACAAAATACTTTGTGGAGAGCTTCCAAGCTAAGCAAATGCAACAATAATTGAAAATTTTACAAGGTTACCTCACTAATCGAAGCATGAAATGAGAAGATCCACACCAACAGTTTGCCTCCAAAGCTTTCTTCTATTATAGCCCAACTAGGGCAAGATTCAATACAAAAATATCAAGAGGCTTGAGCCAAATGCTTGAGAGAATATGAGAGGAGAATGGGGAAAGATTTCAGCAGCATAACAATAGCATGAGAGATGTTATCAAATGAGGGAGTGAGACCCTCATTATATAGTTGAGGAAGACCCCAACCCCTTGAAGATCAACGACCAAGATTAGATGTAGATCTAGATTAGATCTCCACCACTAGATCTAGGTATTTGACTTTTGCACCCCTTTCAACCATTCTACACCCTTAGATTACTTTTCAATCCATGGCTTAGGTGCTTGATCCATGCCTTAATGAATCTACACCCTTAGATCTAGGGTTTTGACCAAGAGCTACCCTTAGATTGCTTTTAGGGTTTAAAGTGTGGGCCCAACCTAGGCGCCTCCTCTAGATTTAGCGCCCTCTTCCAAGAGTGGCGCCTTCCTCCACAAGTAGCGCCCTCCTTATCATGTTAGCGCCCCACTAAATATGACGCCTCCCCTTTTATGGCTAGCGCCTCCACTATATGGCTAGTGCCTTCCTTTATGGTGACGCCCTCTTCTATAGTGTAGCGCCCTCATTATATCTTTATGGTGGCTTTTACATGCATGCGCCCCCCTTTTATTGAGGGTTTTAAACTTGGACGCCCCCTTTAGTGAGGGTTTAAACCACTTTAAATGACTCTAAACTTGGCCTTTTGCTTCAAAATGATATCTAACCTTTAGATTTAGGCTAAATATAATATTTCACCTTAGATTTAATTTTTCAATTTAATTTTTAAATTTTTCCAATTTTGACTTAGGAAAAATTAAAAATAACTTGAAAAAATCATATCTTGGCCATGGGGGGGTGGAAAAATTCGAAATAAAATTTTCCTAGGCTTAGCAACCCCCAAACAAAATTACCATGGCATTATTTGATTTTTTCCTTCAAAATCAAATAATATGAATTTTTGACTTAAGGAAATTAATTAATTCCCTAGGAAAAATAGCCCCCTCCTGACCAAAATTGGTCTATCTCTTCAACCCCCTGTCTGAATGACATGGGACTCGTAGCAGTGGCTTAGGGGGTTTCATAGCAATTTACCTTGCATTCATAGCCCCTATTACAAAATGCCAGTGCTTGAGCAATTACATTATTACATCAAAACTGAGTTAATTAACCACCAAGGGGTGAAATTAATTAACTAGAAAAAATAAATAAAAACATAACGAAACTCCGCAAGACTCTATACAAATGTCCAGCATGGTCATGAATAACACTTTGAACCCTTAGCCACCCCATGGACTTGACCGTTAGAACGCCCGTCACCACTTTGGAGGATTTTGAGTGAAAAACCAAACCAATTAAAATTGTTTAAACAACAAGATTAATTGGAAAGGGAAAAAACACTCGATGAGGGGACTTCCCTAACAACCAGTGCCATGGTATGGCATCCATATCATATGACCCATACTAGCACATAAAATTACATTAATTTTCCCACGCAGGGGAGCGGACATTTCGTTTTACAAAGGGGCAATTGCCCTGCAGAAGTGAAAAATCCTCAGATTTTTCCAAGGTACAATTTGTACAATTATGTACATCTTCATGTACATGAAGTTGCCACCTAGTCGAAATAGGTGGGCAACATCTGCCTCCAACTAGGGGACATGTGTTCGATCATCGGAGAGCATATGAGAACTCCAGAATCCTGCAACCACAAATTTCTCACCAATAACCAACATAAGTCCTTAAGCAAAGACCAATAAATAAACAATAAACAATATAAATAAATGAAATTGGTATACAAAATGAAAAAGACATACAATTACTCACATCTATATGCATAATGAATAAACCAATGAAATAATACAAAACTTTAAAGAAATGCAAGGGAAAAGGGTTAGAGATATGTTACAGAAGGGTGTCCCTTTGGACACCATGTTGACTCTATGTGTAATAAAACTTGAGCTGTTGACCATTCCTTGGAATGTTCAATGGCTCACCATCCAAGTGACTCAGGTTGAAAGAATTTGGACCTGCAACTGATCTGATCACATAAGGGCCTAACCATAGGCTGTCAAATTTCCCATGCTTCCCTGGCTTTTCTCTGCCTTTGTCCCATAGGACAACTGTATCCCCTACTTTGAAATATCTCTGTCTAGCTGACTTGTCAAAGGCTTTCTTTGTCTTTACTTGACTTTTGAAGTTCTGATCATAAGCTTTTCTCCTTATTTCATCCAACTCCACTAACTGATTTATTCTGTTTTGAAGTGCAGATTCTTCTATGTCAAACTCTCGGAGCAACTGATCCACTGGCAGGATGAGGTGAACTGGTAGCTGTGCTTCTATACCATATACCAACTCAAAAGGACTCTTGCCTGTAGATGCTTTCTTTGTTATTCTATCAGCCCATAAAGCATGCTTTATTTTACTATCCCAAGACCTTTTGTTTTCCCCAACAATTTTCTTGACTATGCTCATTAGATTTTTGTTACTAGATTCTGCTTGACCATTTCCTTGAGGATAATAATCTGATGCATGAGATAAAACTATGCCATACTTTAAACAAAATGCAGACATTTCTGCTGAACAAAAGGCCTTAGCATTATCTGTTACTATCTTTGAAGGCACTCCAAATCTTGTTATTATCCTATCTTCAAGAAAATCCATGATTACTTTTTCATTTGCAGATTTAGTGGGAATGGCCTCTACCCATTTAGTGAAGTAATCTGTAGCTGTTATAATCCATGAAAACCCATTACTTGAATTATCTTTAAACTTCCCTATGAAGTCTAAACCCCACTGCTGAAAAGGTGCTTCTACAACAACTGGCTGAAGGGGAAGGGCAGCTAACTTTTGTTTTCTAGTGAACAATTGACAAGGCTCACACTTCCTTACAAACTGATGCACATCTGAAAAGATGGTGGGCCAATAATACCCAGCTCTAAGAATCTTATGGGTGGTGGTTCTAGCAGCAAAGTGACCACCACAAAAACCATTATGAAAGTCATCCATTAGTTTTTTAGCTTCATTCTCGTCCACACATCTAAAGATAACCCCATCTGGATTCCTCCATCCTAAACCATCTTTAATTAAGATATACTTGAATGCTTTGAGCCTTAAGGCTCTTCTCTTATGACGAACAAGATGACTTGGGCAAGTCAAGTTTTTAAGATAAAAAATAATATCAGAATACCATTCAACTTGCTCAAGCTTTAGCAAATCCGGGGATGACTCTGGAATATCAATCTCACAAACCATATTCTGATCAACCAAACCTAAAGCCTTCTCATTACTTTCTGTCAACATCTTAGCTAATCCTTGTCCTTTGATTAATTTAGTGTGCCTGATTTCCAAATCATATTCCTGAATTCTAGCAACCCATCTACTTCTCGGACCTAGGGCTTCTTCTTGAGTTAACACATCTTTAATTGCTGTACTAGGAACATATCCAATTACTTTGGCATACCCTATGAAAATCCTGAAATGCTTAAGAGATTTTACCAAGGCATAAGCCTGTTTTTCTATTATATGGTACTTTAATTCTGAATCTCTTAAGATTTTGCTCATGTATGCTATGGGTTGTTCTTGACCTTGGTCATTTTTCTGTAATAAAACACCAGCAATGGTGTCTTCAGATGCAAAGGAGAATAGATAGAATTCTTTAGTGTAATCTGGACTGACTAATACGGGAGCTTGACCACATGCATCTTTTATTTGTTGGAAAGCTCTTTTTCCTGTTTCATCCCATTGAAACTTGACCTCATTTCTAAGCAACTTATTCAAAGGCTTAGTTACTTCTACTAGATTAGGAATAAATCTCCTAAAGAAATTAATTGTACCAAAAAAAGATTGGAGGCCTTTCTTTGTGTTAGGCAAGGGAAGTTTAGCAATGGCTGCAACTCTTTCTGGATCTATTTTGACACCTTCTTTGCAAATTATGTGACCCAGTAATTTCCCTTCAGTAACCCCAAAAACTGACTTGGCTGGATTTAAAGAGATCCCAAATTCTCTGCATCTTTCAAAAACCTATTTTAAATGCCCTATGTGACTTTTCCCATCCTTAGAAAAAACTGTTAAATCATCCTGATAAATTTCAATAATTTTCCCAATTAAACCTCTAAAAGCATAGTCCATTGCTCTTTGAAAAGTAGCTCCAGCATTAGATAAACCGAAAGGCATTCTTATATATTCAAAGGTTCCCCAAGGAGTTGTAAAAGTTGTTTTGTGCCTATCTTCTTCTCTGACTCTGACTTGGTTATAACCAGAAAAACCATCAAGCATTGAAATCATACCAAATCCTGTTACTCTTTGTAATAAAGTTTCCATTTTAGGGAGGGGATAATTATCTTTCTTGCACACAACATTTAAATTTCTGAAGTCAACACACAACCTAATTTGCCATTCTTCTTTCTAACCACCACCAAATTGGAACACCAAGCAAATGTCTAGTGTGGGCTATTATTCCAGCTTTCAACATCTTTTGAAGTTCTTGTTGTACTAAGGGGGCCAACTTAGGATTTATTTGCCTAAGTTTCTGTCTAAATGGTTTGGTTTCTTCTTTAAGTGGAATAGTGTGTTGAATCACATCTTCCCTATAGACTTTAAGCTCGTCATATGTGAAGGCCAAAACATCCCTATATTCCCTTAGTAATTTAATAATTTGTTCTCTTTCATCTTTGGGTGTTGATTTCCCAATTTTAACCATCCAAGGTTCTTCCTTTGTGCCTATGTTTACCTCTATGTAATCACTTCGCTTTGTACCTGATTCTTCCTTAGGTTTATGGCCATCTTCTCTATCAAATGCCCTTTCTAAAGACACAACTTTCCTAGGGGCTGGATTAAGCTTTTGACTTTCTTCTGCATAATAACAACCTTCTTCCTCTTCACTAATGTGAAAGTCAGCAAATTCTCCTATATTACTCAAAAACTTAATCACTTGTTTATCACCATCAAAAACCTGCCAATTATCTACATTATCTGGAACTGAAGGTCTGAAGATAACTTCCATTTTAACTTCTTCATCTACTAACTCTGGTGGTGTTTGAAGGGTGGAAGCAGCAACTGCAAGTCTATCTGCCTTAGCATTAAATTCTCTAGGAATCACAATAAATTCTATGTGATCAAAGCATGGAACCAGTTCCAAAATTGCATCCCTATATCTTCTTAACCTTTCTGATTTGCAAGCAAATTGTTTATTAACCTGTGAAATGATCAAATTTGAATCGCCTTTGACCTCTAACTTCTTGATACCCTTATCTTTACACACCTCTAAACCAAGGAGCAAGGCCTCATACTCAGCCACATTGTTCGTGGCATTAAATTCTAGTCTATAGGAAAAATTGAATTCCTTATGAGAAGGGGATTCAATAACTATGCCTGCACCTTTACCAGTTCTAGAGAAGGCCCCATCAAAGTGCATATGCCAAATTTGATTAACTCTTTCATCTTCACTTGATTCTTCAATAGGTCCCAAAGAGTTAGCCAAATTGCATAATTTCCCAAGTCATAAGTTTTATACTTTAATTCATTGCTTGGATTTCTTGGGTCTTCTACATGGTGTCTCATCTCCAACTCTCGATTCAATCTAACAAAATTCCCTTCAGGAGTTGGAATGGTGGCATAAGTCAAGTCCATTTGAATATTTCCTCCTAAGTCTGCTCCAGTTTTTCTTGAGAGTAACATACCCCAAGCATCTGGGACATCTATCACTACTATGTCCATTTCTATTTGAATGTCTGGAAAAGCTGCTAAGTGTACTTGTAAGCCTTTAATTAAACCACACACTTCAATCATCTTACTATCCATTGCACAAATGTTATGATAAGGCCTTGAGATCCTTAGATTTAATTGTTCCATAACTTTTTTAGTCATCACATTTGAGCTAGCCACTGAATCTAACATGCAGTTGTGTAGAAGATGATTGTTTACTAACAACGAGAGGAAGAATGACTGGTTCTTTTCATTTCCTTTGTCCATACTCTGAAGAATGACAGGTGCATCGTGGTAGGCTATGGCTTTATCAACATTATTCTGGTAAGGTTCTTCTATAGCTTTGAGTAATTTTCCCTTTTGAGAAGGGATCTTCATGATTTCTGCTACAGGAACCAACATCTTAGCATTATTTAACCAACCTCCTAGATCAATGTTTAATTGTGTATTAGAAGCAATTGAAATAGGAGGGGGAGGAGGTACCTTAGGAACATTGGTTGGAGTTCTTTCTTGACTTTGATTCTTCTTACCATTTCTTTGGTAAGTTATTCATCTATACCTAGAGAAATCTGACACTTGCTGCTCACTAGGCTTAGGGCCAAAGGCTGCTTCTGCCACTTCATTTATTGATTCAACACTTTGACTATTCTCAACTAAATCCATTCATTCATGCATGCCAATATCATACTTCTGCCCACACATGTTCACTTGTTCATTCTCTATTTTTTCATTCATTTTATCATTTATGATTTGCAAAAAGACTTGACAAGTGTTTTCTTCATGAAAATCCCCACAAGGCCTACAATATGGAATAGCTTGATGGTCAACCACATTGGTAGACTCTAGAGGATTAGGGGGCCTTTGATCTTGAGGTGGGGGGCGTCTTTGGTTTTGCCACCTATAATTTGGCTTGTTTGGATAGAAATTATTTCCTCTGTTTCTTTCCAAAGAAACTACCTTGTTTTGTAATGCTGTCTGGTTTGCCTGCATGGCAGATAGCTGATTAGCATGATTCAATTCCATTTGCTTAATCAGTTGGGTGAGCTTATCTATGGAGTCACCTTGAGGTTCCTGGTTTTCAAACTTAACTTTTTTTACTTCATTAGCCTTTGAAGAACTACCCCTTGAAAACCCAGGAATATTAGATTTACCAGTAGCTTGCATGTTTTTATCTATCTTGATAGCCTTTTCCTGTGCATCCTTAAGATTTGCAGGTTCCTTATCCCTTATCTGATATTTCATTTCTCCTTCAAATGCTTGGATGTAATAAATCAAGAGAGATGCTTCTTGGGGTTTGATGTCTGCAGGGAGACTTTTTACTAAGTCATTAAACATTTTATTAAATTCTTCCATGGTCTCATTCTCTTGCTTGTGACTAGTATGCAAGGCTGCCAACAAGAAATGATTATCCCTTCTATCAACCCATCTATCATTGAAGGCTTCAATGATTTCTTTGAAAGTTTTGAACTTATTGTCATTCTGATCTTGAAACCATTCCATGGCATCATCTTCTAAAGACAAAATAAACAGCCTCATCTTGACATCCTCATAGTTATGAGCATTACACCACTTGGCAAGGCATTGGTTGAACTTGGTGATGTGAGACTTGGCACTGATGGCATTATTACCTTGAAAGGAAGGTAACTTTTCTATAGCTTTATCTGGCAAATCATGAGGATAACCAACAATGTTAGAGAAATCACATGGCTTGCATAGATCATCCATCGGTGAGGACTAGTTGTTTTGGGCAAACAACAAATGGATATCAGATATAGCCTCTTCTCCAAGATTTGCAAGGAGTCTACGGGGAGCAAGTCTATTCAACCTCCTCCTATATACCCTTTCAGGCTTGGTGAGGGAGTTGAGTAGACCACCTGAATGGCTCCGGGTAGAATACCTCACTATATTTTGAAGTGGAGTCGCCACTTGGAGAAAAAGATAGCTCTAATATGGGTAAATGAGTTATTAAATTCAATTAAAGAATTTTATTAACAGTTTGATGAATTGAAGAATTAAAAATAAGAAATTAATTAATTAAGTCAGACCAAGGACAAATGACTTGTCCCCGGCAACGGCGCCAAAGATGTTGCCGCCTAATTCACACTTTAAGGAACAGGAAAGTCACAACCTGCTATGTGTGTCCTTGGGGGCAAGCGAGAGTTGGGGACCACTGTCACCACAGTCCACAACTCCTCCGTTTAGGCAAGATCCCAACAGAGCCAAGGGGGGAAGTCCCTACGGAAAAACTAAGTTCCAGATTTATTAATTTATTACAAATTAAAGGGATCTTTTATTAAGATTGTGAGGCTAAGACTTTATATTATCTAAAGAATGACAAGCATCATGCAAATGCAAAGATTTCCTTTTAATGACAAGCAGACCTTGAAATAAATGAAGACTAGTGCCTATTAATAAATGGAGTCTAAGGATAAATTACAACTTTACAAATTTACAAATGAAATTTAAATCTAAGTTAATTATCCCACAGTTTATGTGCTATCCCAATCAAATCATGTTACAAATGAATACTATGAACAATATAAACAATAATGAATGAACAGTTTAAGCAGTATTAACAATATCCACAGTTGTATTAGATGTTATGAACAGATTGAATAAATGGAATAGTTATTAAGCTATTACACAAGATCTACAGATTACTAAACAATGTGATTACTTAATCAAATGAAATAAAGGTGCCACTACAAGAGTTTGCAAAACTGAAAGGAAATACTTGTAACTGAAAAGTGAAAAGCTTGCAGTAAAATAAAATGTGAAAGTGCATGCAGTAAGAACCTTGAACAGCAAGGCAAAGGTAAATAGCAGTGACCTGTGTTTGTAGAATGTTTTGCAATGTCTCTTGGTTCGTTTTAAGTAGATTTTATTAATGTTTTCCTTCTTGAAGTTTAGTTTTCGAACAGGTGGTGTGACTACCCCAATCTAGTACTTCTCAAGTCAAAGAAGGAATGCTGGTGCGCTCAACAAAGTGGGAGCAAAGCCCACCCGTAGCTCCCAGGTCAAACCCCAATGGCCTGGTGCTCAACAAGGGGGACGTAGAATGCCTAGAGACCCCCCACGGTCTTCTACCCCAAGTCGCCTCCGAGGTCACTGTTTTTAATCAACAGGAAAAACAGCTAGATGGATGCCTATTAAACTAAGACTCCTCTATCCCCTGTCGTATCTCGCGAGTACCCCGAAGGGTGATAACTGAGTAGAGGAACAAGGGGTAGCGAAGTTGTTGTTGGTAAATTTTAAGAGTAAGTTTTAATCTTGGTGATTAGCATGCAAGGTTAATTTTAAACTATCAACAAGATCAACCAAGCGGTATCCCTTATGGAAGGTGCTGGTACTTGATCTTGGACTGAAAAATAAAGTGTGAGAGTTTGTAGCAGCAAAAGAAATGTTGTTCTAATTAAGTTAAGCCCCCACTTCTCCTGCTTTTCATACCTAACTTGAAGTCCCTAAAGGGAGATGACAAGTGGATAGAGGATACATCGGATAAGTGGATTGTATGATTACCCCTTTAACAGAAAATAAAACTTGAACGGAAAATACAACTAGCCAAAACAGTAAACTAACCTCACAACAATCTCTGTAACAGAGATGGTGGTCTGTCACAGAGATAGGTGGGTAAACAGAAAAATAAAACTGATTATCTTAACCACACAACAATCTCTATAACAGAGATGGTGGTCTGTCACAGAGATAGGTGGGTAAACAGAAAATAACTTGCAATAAAATAAATCTAAGCAGCTATCTCTACACTACTCATATACAGATTTACAGCAGAGAATACCCCAAAGAGAACTTCTCATTTGGGGTTTACAATGTTATAGAAGAGAGAGAAGAAGTGTAGTTTAGGGCCTCTTTTGGACCAAATTTTTCCGGGTTTTTTCTGGACAATTTAGAGTAGCATAACCCCCTCTTTCTGTGCATAAACCTGCAAAAAACCAGCAACTTTACTTGCTGGAAATTACTGCAGAAAACTAAAACAGAAAGTTAGCATAAACTAGTGTAAAACCCAGAAAATTTACAGCAAAATCTGAACTTTAAAAAATAGAAAAACTGAAATTTTAATAGTTAAAAATGAACATTTTTAGGCTGAAAATGACTTATAAACAGCAGATTTGAAACCTTATACTAATATATATTGGGTGAGAGCCCTAAAACAAGGGTTATATTCACTATACAGTGAATAAAACCCAGTTTCAGGATAGGAAAAGAAAAATGGCCGAAATGAAATTTTGAAGAAAAGAAATCCTTGGAGGAGCCCTTCTTAGCTTTAGATCCCTGCAAAACAAATCTATTAAAGCTGCAACAAGAAAAGCCGAGAGATGAGCACAAAAATAAACCCTACAAAATACTTTATAGGATCTTATCAATCTACTCACAAATGAAGATAGAAATACTTCTACCTACAAGTCTCTCCACAAAATACTTTGTGGAGAGCTTCCAAAGCTAAGCAAATGCAACAATAATTGAAAAATTTACAAGGTTACCTCACTAATTCAAGCATGAAATGAGAAGATCCACACCAACAGTTTGCCTCCAAAACTTTCTTCTATTATAGCCCAACTAGGGCAAGATTCAATACAAAAATAGCAAGAGGCTTGAGCCAAATGCTTGAGAGAATATGAGAGGAGAATGGGGAAAGATTTCAGCAGCATAACAATAGCATGAGAGATGTTATCAAATGAGGGAGTGAGACCCTCATTATATAGTTGAGGAAACCCCAACCCCTTGAAGATCAACGGCCAAGATAAGATCTAGATCTAGATTAGATCTCCACCACTAGATCTAGGTATTTGAATTTTGCACCCCTTTCAACCATTCTACACCCTTAGATTACTTTTCAATCCATGGCTTAGGTGCTTGATCCATGCCTTAATGAATCTACACCCTTAGATCTAGGGTTTTGACCAAGAGCTACCCTTAGATTGCTTTTAGGGTTTAAAGTGTGGGCCCAACCTAGGCGCCTCCTCTAGATTTAGCGCCCTCTTCCAAGAGTGGCGCCTTCCTCCACAAGTAGCGCCCTCCTTATCATGTTAGCGCCCCACTAAATATGACGCCTCCCCTTTTATGGCTAGCGCCTCCACTATATGGCTAGCGCCTTCCTTTATGGTGACGCCCTCTTCTATAGTGTAGCGCCCTCATTATATCTTTATGGTGGCTTTCACATGCATGCGCCCCCCTTTTATTGAGGGTCTTAAACTTGGACGCCCCCTTTAGTGAGGGTTTAAACCACTTTAAATGACTCTAAACTTGGCCTTTTGCTTCAAAATGATATCTAACCTTTAGATTTAGGCTAAATATAATATTTCACCTTAGATTTAATTTTTCAATTTAATTTTTAAATTTTTCCAATTTTGACTTAGGAAAAATTAAAAATAACTTGAAAAAATCATATCTTGGCCATGGGGGGGTGGAAAAATTTGAAATAAAATTTTCCTAGGCTTAACAACCCCCAAACAAAATTATCATGGCATTATTTGATTTTTTCCTTCAAAATCAAATAATATGAATTTTTGACTTAGGGAAATTAATTAATTCCCAAGGAAAAATAGACCCCTCCTGACCAAAATTGGTCTATCTCTTCAACCCCTTGTCTGAATGACATGGGACCCGAAGCAGTGGCTTAGGGGGTTTCATAGCAATTTACCTTGCATTCATAGCCCCTATTACAAAATGCCAGTGCTTGAGCAATTACATTATTACATCAAAACTGAGTTAATTAACCACCAAGGGGTGAAATTAATTAACTAGAAAAAATAAATAAAAACATAACGAAACTCCGCAAGACTCTATACAAATGTCCAGCATGGTCATGAATAACACTTTGAACCCTTAGCCACCCCATGGACTTGACTGTTAGAATGCCCGTCACCACTTTGGAGGATTTTGAGTGAAAAACCAAACCAATTAAAATCGTTTAAACAACAAGATTAATTGGAAAGGGAAAAAACACTCGATGAGGGGACTTCCCTAACAACCAGTTCCATCGTATGGCATCCATATCATATGACCCATACTAGCACATAAAATTACATTAATTTTCCCACGCAAGGGAGCGGACATTTCGTTTTACAAAGGGGCAATTGCCCTGCAGAAGTGAAAAATCCTCAGATTTTTCCAAGGTACAATTTGTACAATTATGTACATCTTCATGTACATGAAGTTGCCACCTAGTCGAAATAGGTGGGCAACATGGATGATAAAATGGAAGGACTTCGTGCTCACTTCCACGGAGCCTTCACCCCACTAGATTTCTCAGGTAGCCATGGATTTCCTAATGAGTGCTATAAAAGAGTACTTAGAATTGTTCCAGAGCTCTTTGGAAATGACGAGGACTCGACAATCCATCATATTATTTCTTTTTGCAAGTTGATGGCAGATCTCAAAGTCTACCATGAGGATGATCTCATGATTGTATTTGCTTAAACGTTTGAGCGAGATGCACAAAGTTGGTTCAATGACCTTTGGGACGAAAGCATAGACTCAATGGCAAAGTTTTTTGAGAAGTTTCTCCTTCATTGGCATGAAGGAACAATTGAAGAGATTGAGGAGTTGGCCAAAAAGTATGATGCCCTCCTCCCCAGGACACAGCCTGATTCCGTAAAGGAGATCCATGAAGAAAACTTTGAAGATCAAATCAAGCAGTTTAAAGAACAGATCATTGAAGATATGGTTGATGAAGCATTACAAGGGCCCTTGATTGAAGACATTTCTGAACAGCCTCCTGACACGGCTATAATAGAAGATGTTGAGCTGCCCCAAGCTTATGAACAACTTCATGTTGAAGATGAGTAGCTACCTCGGGTATATTTTGAAATTAATAAAACTTGTATTGCAGATCTACCTTATGAGAGGCTTTTGAATGACCAAAGTAAGATTGAAGAAGGGTTCCCCATTGCTTATTTCAGCCCCCTTCAATGTTATATTGATGAGGCATGCACTCCAACGTGCTATATGATTGAAATTTTGAGAGATAGCTTATGTTTGCAACATGAGGTTTTTCATGACAGCCATACTTTGATGGCACTTCCAGGTCACATTTACAATATATTTGATGAGACTTTGTTTTGGTTAATGACCAAACACAAGGGAAGAGACTCTATTGTTGACAAGGAGTTGAGATGGCTTTATTGGCTCTATCATTTCACTTGATATCCTTTTGTCATGTGATAGGTTAGAGTAGGTAGGAAGAATAAAGCTCTTGCATGAGCATTTGAAGTTTTGAGTATGCTTTTCTCTGTTTTGTAATAAGTATGTGGTCCTTGGATGTGAATTAAGGCATCCCCACTCCATTCTGTATTTTCTTTTGAAGTTTGGTCTGCGAATACTCAGAAATACTGAGGTTTTCGTATACTCTCTCAAAGAGTACACGTCCCCAATGGAGCCAGATGTTACCCCTCAAAATGCATCAGCACTTTTGAGCTTTCAAAGAGTCCTTTAAGGTCTCAGCTACAATAATGAGTGGGCTTTTCTAAAGATAATTCTTTAAACTCTGACAGGGGTGTCTATAGAGCAGCAGGAGAAGACCATAGGTGGCTTCACTGGTTTGTCTTCAACAAAATTACAGTCATTCCTCAGCTTGTTAAACACAACAAAGCAATCATCCTGTCTACGTTTTAAAGGTCAATTATAGACATAAACAGAGTTCAATTCGCCAATGTTATATAGCAACCAACAGATACTAGGGGGTCTGCACATCCTGTGATATGGTTACATTCTTTCTTCCCAACAGAAGGATCAGTCACAATGGTTTCATCCACACCACAATGCAACACTTAGTTTATGTTTTGACCGCCGATGGGTTCCATGTTTTTCTGTTGATTGACAGAGCCGCTATAAGCCATGACCTGTAAACACTGATTCGATTTCTCCAAAGGAAATCTAAGAAAATTGATCTATTGCTAGCAGCCAAATAAAAGTGGACCCATGTTTTCATTAACAGTCGAAGACATCAGACTTGGTAGCCGAAGTAGATGGTAGCCACAAAGAAATCGTGGAGTTCGTGGAACACGACAGCCAATAGCTATTTTCATCTGGCTAGGAGTGGTTTTGATTGCTCTCTGTGATCTACGATCAGTCAGATTGGCCGACAATCACATGGGATTTAGCATTTGGAGGAGAAATCACGAATTTAAGAGTTTCCTTTCTTGGCGGTTGATTGCACAGTGCCACAACCAATCACGCGTGAGTTTGAATTGGACCGTGAGTCAGAATGTGATGTTTCAGTTTGTAGATTTTGTTTCCACCTATCAATTGCGAAGATATTCTCTGTCACGGGGAGTAGAAGCAGCCGAATGCACTGGTGATTGTTTTCTTATCTGTCATCTGCCAATAGTGTTGAGATAGCATCAAGTAGGCGGCGTGATTCAAATCAGAGATCACGGTTTTGGGCAGTCGACTTTCTCTACTGGATAGCTGAGTGGGGGGGCAGTTTTTACAAATTCTGAAATAGTGTCATCAGATTTGAGTCGCCTTGGACCGGATATTAATGGGCCACAGAGCAGCTCACAGGCTGAGTCGTGGAGTAATCCACGCTTATAACATTTTGTGGAGTGTTTTGGTTTTTACCCACACATTCAAATATCCTAGTCGTCGATGGAGGTTGTGTTCATGGTTCTATAGTCTGCAGCGGCCACACATTCACGTCAACAGTCCACGTTTTTGACAGCCAAGTCATGGCAACCAATTACAAAGACAAAATTATGGAACTCCATGCCAAAATATGCCAATTGCTCGGTGTTAAACACAGCGATTCGTGGTGTTGTTTTTAGCAGTCCACGATTCTGTAGAGTTGGAGCGGTTACACACTAGGCGTGCTGGACTATGGAGCGCCAACATTTGGGTGATCGATGCCCACGCGTCGTTTGAACTCCGAGCCAATTGCATTGGTGGTCATTTTTCATAGTCGGTAATGAGTCATGCGCTGATTGCGTCTGATGGATGATCTTTTTTCAAAGGTGACTGAAAGTGGTGTGATATAACTGGTCTTCAGGCAACGGAAGGATAGGGACATCAAGTTCACGAGCATATGGAACAGGGGCTGTGGACGGTGGTCGTGACATGTGGTTAGCCCATATGTTTTAAACAGGGTGTGGTGTCCGAATATCTATTAAAAGGAATTGGATTATGGATGAGAGCATTTTTTTGGTTACATGAACTTTCATCATTTAGTTAAAAGGTCCACTTTAATGATGTGACCTTTTTTTGGTTAAATGATTGGCCTAAGTGTTAGTTACTCTTTAGTTAAGTGGAGGAAAAAAAGGATCTAGGATTCACTTTATCTTTTTTTTTATTATTATTATTTTTAGAAGCATGAGAATGGCTTTTGGATCTATAAAAGACCTTCCTTCTTCTTTGTAATGGATGGAAAAAACTGGGAGGATTTTTCCCCATAGCTTAATAGAAAACATATCTTTTTGGGTTTCATGGCTGTTTAGTTGAGCATTCTCTGTGATGTGTGGCGTGAACTTGTATGAATGAGCGATTGTTGCTAGAGGCCTTTTCTCCTTTCTATGTTTGCGTCGGAGACCATAAACGGATGCTATCATCCAGTTGGAAGGTGAAAATCCTAGCAGTTGCTAGCCTTTTCCGTTGTGAGCGTGCATACATGGGTATTGATGTTTACATTTAATCAAGTTTGATTGTGTAGTATCTCTTTTGTTTAGCGCATCTTCTGCAATTAGGAGGATGCAAATCTAGTAACTGCACCATTGACACAAGGTCCTCGTGGGTTCTCCTTTGACTCCATTTCTACCTTTAGGTATATCGACACTGGTCCATTTGTGAGGTTTTAATCTTTTCGTTTTTCCCATCAATACTCAAATTACATCTATCCTACAACTGTTTCTCTTAAGTAACCTCTTCCTTTCATCTTGTCCATCATTGCACCTGCCTTGGTGATCCTAACCTTAGGGAAGCCCCCCTTGAGTTGCAAAAGAGCCAACCTGAAGCGAGGAAGAGAGGAGCTTGGTGACAGTGGCTGCTCTTTTCGCAATTGCCATCGGGCCGGTGTGCCTACTTTTTTGTCCCATTTGCATGGAAATTAATTCCAAGGGATTCGATAGGGGAGCAGAATGCCCTTTAATAAAGTCTTTTTTTTAGTGGATTAGCTAAAGTTATAGTTACATTAATAAAGTCCCTTGTCCCATTTGCATGGGACAAGGGATTCGATAGGGGAGCAGAATGCCCTTTAATAAAGTCTTTTTTTTAGTGGATTAGCAAAAGTTATAGTTACAATTTAGTTAATGTAGGAGTTACATTAATAAGGTTTGGTCATGTCATCATTTAGGAAAGCAAAAGTGGAACTTAGGTCCACTTTATTTCATTATTTCATTTATATTATTACTTTATGAGAGCCTTTTTGGCCTATAAAGAAGCAAGTCTTCTTCATTATAATGGATGGAAAAACTAGCAGGATTTTCGTTGATGTAATTGTAACTTCGGAATGTATTCACTTGTATATCTCATGTATTTTACCCCGATGTTTATTCCGGGAAGTGTTTGTAATGTATTTGAGTCATGTCATACCCCGATGTTCCAATCGGGAGATTCAATAATGTAAACAAGTCATATAAAGTCATAGTGGGTAACCCTCCTTATTGTTGAAGGGTTAAAATCCCCACAGTTGTGGGGCACTAGGGTTATTAGACTCGCCTAGAGAAGTCGGCCCTAGGTGAGTTAATGTAAGTCGGGTCATTAGTACCCCAGTTGTGGTTACTCGAGCCTACATAACTGAGTTAGGATTACTCGAGCCTACATAACACAGTTAAAGGTTAAGTGAATGAAATAATATAAATAGAGAGTGAGACTCTCTATTTATTACACACACACTCACTCACTGGGGCGCATGAGTGAGAAAGAAGAAGCTGGGATCAGAGAGAGAGACTACTGCTGTCGGGAGATCATCTTTATGTTTTCGGGTTTTACTTTTGGTGCTGATTCTATCTCAGAGGAAGTTGCGGGGTTTTCTCCTTTATGGTTTCCCCGAGGAAAAACTTTGTGTTCATTGTCTCTTATGTTTGATTGTTGTGCTTGTTATTCTCTCAGTTAAAGATCCTGAGATAATGCTAGCTTGAATGATAAAAATCTAACATTTTTTCCCCAGATATTAATAGAAAACATATCTTTTTTGGGTTTCATGGTTGTTCAGTTGAGCACTCTGTGATGTGTGGCATGAACTTGTAGGAATGAGCATTTGTTGCTAGAGGCCATTTTTTATTTCTATATTTGCGTCATAGACCATAAACAGATGCTATCATCCTATTGGAAGGTGAAAATCCTAGCAGTTGCTAGCCTTTTCCCTTTGTGAGCGTGCATACATGGGTATTGATGTTTACATTTTATCAAGTTTGATTGTCTAGTATTTCTTTTGTTTGCATAGCGCATCTTCTGCAATTAGGAGGAAGCAAATCTAGTAGTTGCACCATTGACACAAGGCCCTCGTGGGTTCTCCTTTGACTCCATTTCTCCCTTTAGGTATACTGACACTAGTCCATTTGTGAGGTTTCATCTTTCCCTCTTTCCCATCAACACTCAAATTTACCTATTATACTACAACCATTTCTCTAAGGCAGCCTCTTCTATTCACCTTGTCCGCCATTGTTTCCTGCCTTAGTGATCTTAACCTTAGGGACGCCCCCCTTGAGTTGGAGAAGGGCCAACCTCAAGCGAGAAAGAGAGGAGTGTGGTGACAGTGGTTGCTCTTTTCGCAATTGCCATCGAGCCGGTGTGCCTACTTTTGGGCTTTGACACACGCACATTGGTCAAGAGTGGCAACACCCTTTCCATGGTTGGAGCAATGAGTGGGCCAAGAGGGCCAGTGAATGGTTTTGTGTGGAGTTACTAGAACTAAACCGGTGGTCGAACCAGCCAACCCTGGAAATCGGAACTGAACCGAAACCAAGAAAAATACCAGATCATAAAACCGGTCCACCAAAAATACATAAAATATTCAAATTTTGAAAAATAATATATGTGTGTGTGTGTGTGCACGTGTGTGCATCCATGTGAATACAAACCATTACACACCAATTCGCAAAATTTCTCATATATATAACAAGTCAGTGTATACTACCAAAATAACACTAAGTGCACTCCATAAAACACATCAACAAAAAGGCTCTAAATGGCCTATAGAGTCCAAAAATAACTCTAGACTAGATAGTAAAAGACTACACAATCTAATCATATAACAAAATCATCTGAATCCTCGTGCTCAAACTCAGATTCAGAGGCCTCAGACTCAGATTCTAAGTCATCATCTACATCCTCAACATAGGGATTTCGGCTTAGGCCCCTTAAGCTTGACTCCCCTGGTCCAGAAGGCACATGTCCAACATCAATATTCACACCCTATTGATGTGTAATATTCACATCAATATTCATGTTGTCTAGATGCTTCCCCCCATCCACCAACTTTCCTTTCTTTTTAAATTTAAAAAATTTGCCTCAATTTCATCGTTGTACGGATCCATACAGAATCAATCAATTTTGGCAAAAAAGGCTAGTTCCATACAAAAATGGTAATTTCCAAGTTTGTGCGCTGATTTTGTTAAGATTCCATATGCTTAGCTAGATATCATTAGTGTTTAATCCAATTTCACATCAATAGCATATGTAGAATCACTGGAAGAAACACAATCACAAGATCGACACAACTTTATCCTGGGAAACCCTCAAGGGGAAGAAAACCCAACAAAACTTCCTCTATATAAATGTATAAGATAAAACCCCAAAACAGGTGCTCCTTCTCCTTGTTGATCTGTCTCTCTCTCTCTCTTATGCGCTATACACAAGTGAGTGTGTGTATTCAAATAAGGAACACAACTCCTCTATTTATACTATTTCTGTCACTTGACTTTTACCCTAGCAAGTCGGCCCCAACAAACTTACTGGGCCCCAAATACAATAGTAACATCCCGACAGAGAAATAAGACATCTCCCTTGGGTTACATCAGTAAAATACATTTAGAATATTCTTCTAAGTTACAATAATTCAACACTCCCCCTTAACGAAAAGGGTATTCTACTGACAACAACATCATCAACTATAGGAGCAAGGAGAGAGCATATTCAGCAGTATCAAAGTAATACATCTATACGTCATAGAAAGTTTTCAACAATCATCAGTAACTAGAACATATTCAATATCTTTAGTACTGGAACATCATCTTCTATAGCACCGAGTCTTAATCTTCTGCAATATTCGATCACTTGATCCTTTGCAGCAATAATTTGATCTTCATCTTCTTGCAGTACTTTGATCACTTGATCCTTTGCAGTACTCGATCACTCACTCCTTTACAGCATTCGATCACTCGATCCTTTGCAACACTCGATCACTCGATCCTTTGATTAATATTTGCATCGTCTGCATCTGTGCTTGATCTGTTGATTAATAACATCATCAGAAGCATCATTACCTGCAACACACATGATCTCTTTGCGAGATGATCAATCCCTATCACTTTTGGACATATGTCCCAGGATGATGCAATCCTCATCAGCCTACTCCCCCTTAACGAGGGTCCATATCATCGACCAGCTAGATCGTCCACAAATAAATGCAGGACCACATCGTCTGCAAATGAATGCAGATCTCGTCCGCAAATGAATGCAGGACCACATCGTTTACAAATGAATGCAGATCTCGTCCGCAAATGAATGCAGGACCACATCGTCTACAAATGAATGCAGATCTCGTCCGCAAATGAATGCAGGACCACATCGTCTACAAATGAATGTAGATCTCCTCTGCAAATGAATGCTAGACTACATCGTCTGCAACTGAATGCATATCTCGTCCGCAAATGAATGCAGGACTACATCGTCCGCAAATGAATGCAAGAGTCATCGTAGACCATCCTTAGCCTGTTAGTACTAGGACCAAATGAATGCAGGACCACATCGTCCGCAAATGAATGCAAGACTCATCGTAGACCATCCTTAGCATGTTAGTACTAGGACCACTCTCAAGAAAGTGTTCTTGTCTCCAACACCATCCTACAAGTGAATGTAGGATCACTCTCCAAAAGAGAGTATCGTATGCAGGACCATCCTCAGCTAGTAAGGGCTAGGACTACTCTCAAGAGCAAAGTGTTCTTGTCCACAAGACCATCCTCAAGAGAGGATACTTTTGTCCACAAGTAAATGTCAGACCTCATCAGCATCTGCGGGCGCACTTGGCCTTTTCTGTACTGGAGCATCACTGCCATCTTATTTGCAGAGATAGTCTCATCATCACTCCCCCTTTCCAAGGAGGGTCCATACCATTAACCTACTCCCCCTTTCCGAGGAGTTTCCATATCATCGACCTGCTCCCCCTTTTCGAGGAGGGTCCATATCATCATCGTTCCTCCTTCCGAGGAAAGTCTGTAACATCATCATCACTGTTCCTCCCTACAAGGAAAGTCTTTTCGGACTACACTAAGCTTGTCACGGAAGTATTCAAACTTTACTTGAGATAGAGGTTTGGTCAATACATCAACAACTTGCTCATCGGTACTCAGATACTGAAGTTTTATAGCTCCCTTCTGTACCATATCTCTTATGTAAAAATATCGGATTTCTATGTGCTTTGATTTATCATGGAACATAGGATTCTCTGTCATCTTTATACAACTTTGGTTGTCACATAGAATCACTATGGTGTCGAACTCCAAGTCAAATAGACCTGACATCAATTTCCGAAGCCATATTGCTTCACAACTAGCAAAACAGGCTGCTATGTACTCTGCTTCAGCCATGCTGAGAGAAACACTGGATTGTTTCTTGCTAAACCATGAGATCACAGTGGATCCCAGACAATAACATCCACCTGAAGTGCTCTTTCTATCTGTAGCACTTCCTGCCTAATCTGAATCCATATATCCATACAATCTATAGTCATGATCTCTATCATAGTATAGTCCAACGGTTATCGTACCTTTCAGGTACCTCATCACATGCTTTGTAGCTATCAGGTGAACACGTCTAGGTTTAACTAGATACTGACTCAGGGTGTTCACAACAAAGCATATACCTGGCATGGTATTCGTCAGATACATCAACGACCCAATAATTTGTCTGTATTGAGTCACATCTACTAACTCTGATGATTCATCAAACAACAACTTCAGGTTGGTATCCATGGGTGTGGCCATGGCTTTACAATCCAAAATATCAAATCTTTCTAAGATTTCCACTGCATAATTTCCCTGGTTCAGAAAGATTCCTTCTAGGCTTTGCCACACTTCCAGGTAGAGAATCCAGGTCGAGAAAATAGTGCATCAATCCAAGATCTTTCATCTCGAATTCTTCAACAAGCTTCTTCTTGCAATTTGCAATCTGTTTCTCATTTCCTGTCAAGAATAAGTCATCCACATATAGCAATAGTATGACAGGTTCATCATCCATAACCTTCAAGTAAAGGTTAGGGTTGGCTTTACTCTCGAAAAAGCCCAAGCTTGTCAAGAAGCTATCTATTCTTCCATACCAAGCTCTAGGAGCTTGCTTTAGTCCATACAGAGCTTTCTTCAACTTACATACACGAGTCCCTCTGTCTTCGACTTTAAATCCTTGTGGTTGTTCGATGTATACTTATTCCTCAATCACACCATTTAGGAAGGCTTTCTTTACATCCATCTAGTGTAGATTCCACTTCATCATGGATGCAAGTGTCATGATGGTTCTATTGGAAGTGTACCTTGCTATTGGAGCAAATGTCTCTTCATAATCAATCCCCTCTTTCTGAGAGAATCCTCTGGCCACAAATCTTGCCTTGTATTTTTCAATACTTCCAACAGCTGCATGTTTTATCTTGTAGATCCACTTGGAAGATACCACTCTTGTTTTCTGGTTTGGGTACTATATCCCAAACATCATTCTTCATTATTGACTGGTATTCTTTCGTCATTGCTTCTACCCATTCTTTCTTTTGTACGGCTTCCTTGTAACTGGTAGGTTCTTGATCTACAATTTCACACATCAAGGCCACATAACTGGAGAATGGCTTTGATCTCTTGCTTGTTCTTGTGGAGCCTTATGGAGCTCCATACTTTTCTGCTTCGTGTATGATTTATCTTACCCAAGCAGGTTTTCTCTTTCCAGATATGTCCATAGTAGGGGGTTCCCGAGATTCTAGCATATCATGATCTTCTGATGCTTCTATTTCAGGAGAGGGTGCAGCTTCTATTTTTTTGGGAGGCACATCCTCTTCATGTACTTCTTCACGCTGACACTTTCTAGATTTCTTAAGAGTTGTTTCTTCGTCAATGTTACATCACTACTAATCTCTATGTGATGGAATCTTGAAATGTATATCGTGAAGGCTTTGGAGTCTTCAAAGTATCCAAAAAATATTCCCTTCTTTTCGGAAGGGTCCAACTTGGTTCTCTTTTCTTTTGGAATGTGGACATATACTGGACAACCAAATATCTTGAGATGGCTCACTTCAAGCATCTTCCCTGTGTACATTTCTTCTGGAGTTTTGAATCCAAGGGCACTATGGGATAATCTATTTTGCACATAAACTGTTGTTCTTGCTGCTTCAACCCATAAATGCATAGGAAGATCTTGATCATCGATCATTGTCTTCACTGCTTTCATAATGGTCCTATTCTTTCTTTCCGCAACACCATTCTGTTGGGGATTGTAGGGAGTGGTTAGTTCCCTCTTGATTCCATCTTCTTTACAAAATGCTTCAAATTCTTTAAAATATTCTCCACCATTATTTGTTTTGAGTGTCTTGATTCTTCTATTTGAATGGTTCTCTATCAAGGCTTTGAATTCCTTGAATTTCCCAAATACTTCATTCTTTGTTTTCAAGAAGTATATCCATGTCTTTCATGAATAGTCATCAATAAATGTAACATAATATTCATATCCACTTAAAGATGTAGAGGGCATTGGACCACATACATTAGAATGAATTAATTCCAACGTACCTTTAGTTTTTGTTTCACTCTTTGGAAATGGATTCTTGATATTCTTTCCTCTTGCACATCCTTTGCAAGTGCCTTCATGATCCATCTTCAAATCTGGTAAGCCAGTTACTACTTTGCTCACATAGGGTAATGCTTTGTAGTTGATGTGAGCAAGCCTTCTATGCCATAGTTCACTTGAGCTAGTGATCTCATGGACAAAGGTTGTTTCTAAATGTCCTTTGAGTTTATATAATCCTCCTTCTTTTTCACCAAGGACAACTGCATCTTCAATTGATTTTCCTTTGGTTCACTTGAGTACTTGTCCATCTATAAAAGAAACTCTATATCATTTCTTATCCAATGCTAAGATGGAAAGTAAGTTCTTCTTCAAACCTGGTACATATAGTACTTCCTTCATCTTCATGAGAGTTCCAGAGTCAAGCTTGTAGCTTGCTTCACCAATACCTTTGATGGGATATTGATAGTCATCTCCTAATGATACTTTTTGAGGAGAATTCTTCTCTTCAAGTCTTGACAAAGTTGTCATTTTTCCTGTCATGTGCTTTGAAGCACCACTATCAATAAGCCATGTATCTTCTCCAGGTATTACAGACCCAGAGAGTGCAGAGAATAATACATATTCTTCTACATTTTCTTCTTTTGCTTGTATATTTCGAGGTCTTTCTTCTTCTTCTTCATCCTCATCTTCAGCTAGATGTGCACGATGTCTTTTGTTGTTCTTCTTTAATGGACACTCTCTCGCAAGGTGTCATATCTTGTGACAGTTGTAGCATTGATATTGGGAGTAGTCTTTCTTCTGACTGTTTTCTCTTTTCTTTTGAAACCTCTTGAGAGGTTGATACTCCTTGTGACTTCCCTTCTTGAAGCTTGATTGTCTTCTTCCTCTTCCAGTATGGGTGGCTAGGGCTTGATCATCTTCTTTGAGTAGAGCTTCTCTGTTAGCTACTCTAGCTTCCTCTTGGATGCAATCTTCCCATACAATGTCAAACTTCATACTTTCTTTTCTGGCACACATAGTCTGTATGAATGAATCCCAAGGTCTAGTGAGACCATTGAGAGCAGTCATAACTAGTTCGTCTTCATCAAGGGAGTCTCCAATGGATTCTAGTTGTTCCTTGAACTGGGAGACCCTTGTGAAGTAGTCTTAAATGGATTCTCCTTTACTCATCTTGGTACTCTTCAATTGAGCTCTCAAATTAATTCTCCTGTTGATGCTCTTTCCTTCATACATTCTGGAAACGGCATCATACATTTGCTTTCGTGTCTCTTTGGATGACACTTGAGAGATCAAGTGATCCTTAATAGAATCAACAATGATCCTCATTGCCTTGATTAGTTATTACCACATTAAATTTCAAATTTGTAAATGATATTGAACCATGTTACTATTACCATGTAAAAACTAAAAACTAAATATCATCATTATCATTATGCAATGTATATCTAAATTCAAATTTCAAATTTGTAAAAGAAAATGCAATAGATTCTGAAGTCTGAAATAGCTAAAGAGATACTAAACAGTTAACACAAAAAAGTTAGAACAATGAAATAGACAAAAGTGAAATAGTCTAATAGTAGATTAAAATTTCTCAAAAAATACTAAATACGAAAGAGTCAAGGACCCTCATCAGTATCTACTATCTAGAGTCAAAACTGAAATAATGAAAAGTAGTTGAAATGAATCAACACATTTTAATATTTTAATTTTCATTTATTTTTATTGTAAAAGATGAAAATTGGCGGGGGGAGGGGGCTTCTGGGTGTCCCCCACGTGGGGGGATGCCCAAAAGCCCCCCCCCGGAGGGAGGGAATGTGTTCCACACGTTGGGGAAACGCGTTTCCCCTCAAAGGGGGACATGGGAAAACATTTCCCTAGGAATTTCCCAATCCAAGAAGCGTGGGGGTGCATTCTCCGCCCTAGGGAACATGTCTCGTGGAACATCGGTAATCTATCATCTCATTCATTCTTATACATTTACTCCATATATTATTATTTTAATGGATTACTTTATATTCTAGGTATTTTGGATAATTTATGTGTGACGAACTTTGTTCATCTCATGTGATGTAAGTGATATAATGTCTTTCTTAGTGGCATGTTGTTTAGTGATTTCAAATTAAGGGGGGTCTTAGAATTAAGGGTGTAATTTTAACATTTGGCCAAAACCAACATTAATTGTACTTTTATAATTATGATTCTAGGTTTGGTTAAAGCCAACCAAGCCAACTCAACATAGACCCATACCCCTCCTTGGGAAAATCACCCTACATATTTGGTTGTGTATAAATACACAACTCTTATTTGTATTTTAACATGTTGTGACCATTCATTCATTCTTATACAAGTGATTTAGCCCGAGACTCTATAATGTATTGCACTCTCTTGTTCTTCATTTGATATATCTTATCCTTGGGTTATTTCTCTCTCTGGAACACTTGTGCTAGGGTTTATATTTCTCACTAGGGTCGCACCTCTCTTGCCTATCTTGGTGTTGTTTATCTCTATATTCACTACAAAATATGGGTTGGTTATGTTTCTATTGAATCCATTCAATTATCTTGCTAACACTTGTGATTCTCAATAGAATTAGTGCTTGACAAGAGATGGTAAGAGGATGGAGAAGATACGATGGTCGTTATATTTAGAGATCCATTTATGAGAGTTTTATGAAACAATGTACAAAATGAAATAGAAAATTAGATATGCAATTGAAGGGCCCATTACCTCCTAAACCTACACTCAAGTGATAAAGCCTTGAAACACAAGTACAACCTCAAGGGAACTCAGGAAGGTTTCCAATTGTCACTACAACAATCCTTTCTCTCACTTTAGGTTGACTCTCCTACAACAAAAAGGGGGTGTTCCTAAGTAAAGTGTAAGATGAAAATTTAAAAATGGGATGGTAGACCAAAATCAATCCTATCCAATGGGTGATGGATTCAAGATCTACAAACAAAGAGGATTTAAATACTATGGAAAATAGGTTTTCAACTTTTAAGCCATACACTAATGTGCCATGACTAGTCCAAAAGAGATTTTCAAGTTATAATAGAGTAAGTGATGAAGAGATTATACAAGATGCACTACCACAATTGTGAAATTGCTGCCAAGGAATAACGTAACCATAAACAATGAAAGAACAACCATAACATGGAACCATAAGTAAAGACAATGAGGTAGAACAACCTTCTATTAGAATGAAATTCCCTAACAAATATCACATCTTCAAATAAAAATCCCATAACTTCAAGTGAGCCATAACATGTGCCAGAACCACTATGAAATTAAAACAGGAAGTTACCCCAAATTCAAGGTTACAATAAGGACTAGAGAGGGTTTGTTGCCCACCTATTTCGACTAGGTGGCAACCTCATGTACATTGAAGATGTACATTCTGTGCAGTTTGTACCACGGAAAAATTCTAGGGAATTTTCACTCAGCAGGGCAATTTTGCCCCTTTTGTACACAAAATATCTGCTCCCCTGCGTGGGACAATTAATGTAACTTTATATGTCAGCATGGGTCATTCTTCTAAGGATGTCACCATGGACTTTATTATCAGGGAAGCCCTCTTCACCGAGTGTTTTTTTTCCCTTTCAGTTAATTTTGTTAATTAACAATTTTAATTGGTTGGGTTTTTCATTCACAAATCCTCCAAAGTGGTGAATTGGCGTTCTGATAATCAAGCCCATGAGGTGGCTAAGGTTTCAAGTTGTTGTCCATGACCATGCTAGCCATATCTTGTAGTCTTGCGGAATTTCGTTAGGATTTTAATTTTAATTTTTTATTTTTCTTAATTAATTAACTTTACAATTTGGTGGTTAATTAATTAATTTTTGATGTAATAATGTAATCTCTTGAACCTTGGAATTTTGTAATAAGGGCTATGAATGCAAATGAAAATGCTATGACACCCCCTAAGCCATTGGTTCAAGTCCCATGTCATTCTGACAAGGAGTTAAGAAGTTAGACCAATTTTGGTTAGGACAAGGTATTTTTTTGATAAGAAATTAATTTAATTTCTAAGGGTGAAAAATTAAATTATTTGATTTTGAAAGAAAAAATCAAATAAGGCCATGGTAATTAAGTTTGGGGGTGGCTAAGCATAGTTAATTTTTATTTAAATAACCCTCCCCCCATAGTCAAAATAAATTTTTGAAGATCTTCTAAGTGGGGTGCCCTTCTAGTCTTAATAAAAGATAAATAAAAGATAAATAATAAAAAATAAAAGATTAAAAATAAAAGATAAAAATAAAAAATAAAAAAATCAAAATTTGAGTCAAAGGAGGCCCCAAATAAAAGATAAAAATAAAAAATAAAAGATTAAAAATTAAAATTAAAATAAAAGATAAAAAATAAAAAGAATAAATAAAAGATAAAAGATAAAAAATAAAAGATTAAATAAAAGATAAAAGATAAAAAATTAAATAATAAAATGATAAAAATTAAAAATTAAAAATTAAAATTTGAGTAAAAGAGAGGCCCCTCCTCTCATTTTATGATCATTTCTCCGGAGCATGGTTATGCTGCCAAAATACTCTCTCTTCTCCCTCTCTTCTCTATTCTTCTCTCTCAAGTTTTCTTGACTATTGTAATGTTGTTGCCCTATTGGGGTTTATAATACATCCATCTTTGGAGGATACATTTGTTGGTGCACCCATTTTGTGGCTTGAAGAGTGAGGTAACTGTTTATGGTTGGTTATTGTTGCATTATTTATCATAGAAGCTCTCCACAAAGGTTTTTGTGGAGAGACTTGTTGGTAAAAGTTTTTCTATTTGCACTTATGATTAACATTGTAAGATTTTGCAAAGGTTTTTGCATGATTTATAGTGTTCTCATCTCTATGTGTGAGTTTTGCAGCTTTAGCTAAACTCTTTGCAGGGATCCAAGCTTGGAAAAGTTCTCCCTCCAAGGCCCTAATCTCTAATCTTGTTTTCTGTTTTAGGAACTAGTATTTTTGTTATTGTTTAGTAGCAAAATCTAGTTTTCTTTAATAGATCCATGTTATATTTTTATTATATATTTCAGATCTGATTTCTTACTGTGTTTTAGGTGGCTGAAAATGCAATTTTCAGCCCTCTAATATTCAATTTTCTGATATTTTAAAACCCAGATTTTTACTGTAAAATTTATGTATTTTTATACTAACATTTTCTAACTTCTTTTTGAGTTTCCTGTCATTTTCCAGCAAGCTTTGCTTGCTGGTTTTTAGCAGGTTTTACAGTTTACAAGGGGAGGTTATGCCCAAATCACATCAAAAACACCTAAACTTGCAACCGGTTTAAAAAGGGTTCAACCTCTTATCTTCTTACTCTATTTTCTAGCTATTTGTAAGCCGAAGGAGAGTCTCCTCGTGGGTATTCTCTAAAGGCTTTCAAAGTAATTTGTAATCATATTGTAATTAGGTAGGAAGTAGATCTAGGAAGTAGATATGTAGTTGTGCTTTCATTTTCAAGTAGATCTAATATTTTTCCAGATTATTTTTACCCACCTTTTCCTTTAGGGAGATTGATGTGTGGTTAGTATATTTTGTTTAGAATAGTTTACTTTCAAGCATTTCTTTTCCAAACAAAGCATTTAGTTAGATCTTTACTTTCTGTCACCTAGTTCACTGTTTTAAAGGAATATACAACCTAAACTGTCCGTGTATCCTCTACCCTCCGTTGTCTCCCTTTAGGAAACTCGGATCAAGGGTATGAAAAGCAGAAAGGCTTAGAGGCTTTAGAAAACCTAAATTAGCTCACTTTACTTTCTGCAATCTTTTACTTTCCTGCAAAGCAATTTCATTTCTTAATTGTTCAGAGATCAAGTACCAGCACCTCCCATAAGGAACAACGCTCAGATTGACTCTATTAACTTGTTAATTCTGTAATTCATTTTGCTTACTGTAAAAACAAATCTGCAATTTACTTAAAATATACAACCTAAACTGTCCGTGTATCCTCTTCCCCCCTGTTATCTCCCTTTAGGGAACTCAGGAAGGGTATGAAAAGCGAAGAGGCTTAGGGGCTCTAGTTTAATAGGCATCCATCTTGCTATTTTTTCGGTTGATTAAAAACAGTGACCTCGGAAGCTAGTTGGAGTAGAAGACCGTGGGGGTATCTACACGTTCTACGTCCTCCTTGTTGAGCACCGGGGCATTGGGGTTTGACTTGGGAGCTACAGGTGGACTTGTTTCCACTGTTTTGAGCGCACCAACATTCCCTCTTTGACTTGAGAAATACTAGATTGGGGTAATCACACCACCGAATCTAAAACTTAATCAAAGACTTCAACTTTAATAAAATTTATTAAAACGAACCAAGAGACATTACAAAACGTCTTACCCACATTTCAGTTTCTATATTTGCTTCAAAGTCTTTGCTTTTCAAGGCTTTCATTTTACAAGAACAACTTGCAAGCATCTCAATTTCATTTCAGTACCTTGCACTTTCAAGTATAATATCTTTAAAGTACTGTGGCACGATTGAGTAAAACATTGTTTAATCTTGTAACTTGGAAGCAATTTGTCATTTGATCTTTGGCATAATAACTTGTTCATCCGGTGTATATCTTGTTTCTTTTTAGGTATCATTGTATATTTGTTTAACCATTCTTTAGCACTTGTTCATATTGTGTAATTCATTTACATTGTTCATATTGTTAATATTGTAGATCTTGCTTAGCTTAGACAACTGTGGATAATCATTCTTAATTCTTTTGTAAGTTTGTAACTTGTAATCTTTTGACTCCATTTAATCTAGGCACTGATCTTGTAACTTTGTAACCTTAATAAAATAAAATCCCTTTAACTAAATTGTTAATAAACCTTCCTGTAGGGACTACCCCCCTTGGCTCTGTTGGGATTTGGCCTAAACGGAGGAGTTGGTAGACTGTGGTGACAGTGGTCCCCAGCTCTAACTTGCCCCCAAGGACACACAAAGCGAGTTGGAGACTTCCCCGTGTCATAAAGTGTGTATTAGACGGCAACATCTTTGGCACCGTTGCCAAGGACAAGTCTTTTGTCCTTGGTCTTAACATTAGTTAAATAATTTTAGATTTAATTCTTTAATTCTTTAATTTAATTCTATAAAGTGTTAATAAAAATTTTGAAATAACCTTAATTTTTTTTCTTTTTTTTACCCATATTAGAAGTTTACTTGTTCTCTAAGTGGCGACTCCACTTCAAAATATATAGTAAGGTATTCTACCTGGAGCCCTTTGGTTTGCTTAGCTCCCTCTTAGATTCTGAAAAGGCTTTTAGAGGAAGTTAAACAAACTTGCTCCCTGTATAATCTTTACAAGTCTTGGAGAAGAAGGCAATTTCTAATATCCCTTTGTCGTTTATCCAAGTAAACCAACCTGAACAATGAATAATTATTATAGACCATGTGATTTCTCTAAAATTGTTGGTTACCCTCATGAAGTTCCAGAAAAAGCTATAGATAAGTTGCCTTCTTTTCAAGGAGACAATGTTACAAGTGCTAAAGCCCACATCAGAAATTTCAATTTATGTATTGCAAGATGGTGTATGGCACACAACCATGAGGATGTGAAGATGAAACTCTTTGTTTTGTCCTTAGAGGAAGAGGCCATTGATTGGTTTATGGAACAGGATGATAACAAGTTTAAAGACCTTAAAGAAATCATTGAAGCTTTTAATGATAAATGGGGAAATAAGAGGGATCGCCATTCCTTGTTAACTGCCTTGCACTCTAGCCATAAGGAAGATAATGAAATAGTGGAAGGATTTAACAGAAGATTTAATGAATTGGTTAAGAGTCTCCCTCAAAATATTAAGCCTCCTGAAAAGGCCATCTTAATTTTCTACGTTCAAGCTTTTGAAGGGGAAATGAGATACCAGCTAAGGGATAAAGAGCCTACAAATGTTAGGGAGGCACAAGACAAAGCTATTAAAATAGATAAGAATATGCAAGCTTCGGGGAAATCAAATGTTCTTGGGTTTTCAAAGGGTAGTCCTCCAGAGTTAGATAAAGTTAAGAAAGTTGAAAACCAGGAACCCCAAGGTGACTCTATCAAAGAGCTCGCCTGATTGATTAAGCAAATGGAAGAAGTCTATATTAATCAATTATTAGCTATGCATAATAAGATAGTGGCCATTGAAAAAGATAAAGGTAATAATCATAAGCCAAATGATAGATGGCAAAAGGGTCTCCCTAAAGGACCCCCTTATCAAGAACAAGAAAGACCTTTAGAGCCTATGGAAGCAAACAATTGGTTTGATGATCCAGTAATCCCTTACTGTAGGGCTTGTGATGATTCACATGAGGAAGGGACTTGTCCCATTTTCTTTTAGATTATAAAGGAAAAGTTAGCAGCTAGAGAAAGAATGGAACAAGTTAATACGGTTGGTCATGACTGTGTGTTTGACAATAATGAGGATTTATTGGATTCAGTAGAAGAAAGTAAGGACGTGGTTTGCATGACTAGAAATATGGACAAAGTAGAAGAAACATGTGACCATGAACTTACCCCTAAACAAAGTGTATTTTCAAGTAATAATTTAAGTATGGATTTAGGGGGTTGGATCAATAATGTAAAGGTATCAGTTCCTGTAGTTGAGAGTGTAAAGGTTCTAGCCCAAAAGGATAAGCCACCCAAGGCTTTAGTAAGTTCTCCTCAAGTCAGTAAAGTGTCAGACCATTTTCAGAATGTTTTAGAAGAAAAGATAGTCGAGGCATGCCAGAATGAATCAGTGTTTTTTCACAACGTGGACAGTGTACATAGTGTAAAGGATCATGTTATTTTTGTTAGCTTCCCGGAAAATATAAAGGATGGAATCAGAATTAAGGAAGTTAACAAAATATGGCATGAACAGTTTTTTTATAGTGTGGAATTTTGGAAAATTTTCAAAGATATGAGGCACTATCAAAGTCAAAAGAAACAGGAAAGGGTCAAACGAGCCACAAATAAAGTTTTTCTTCAAAAAGATAAATACTTAGTGTCCTAAGGGACACTCTCTGTAATGTATCTTTAACCCTTTTCCTTGCATTCTTTTAACAGTTTTGTATTATTTCATTGTTTGAAATTATTTATGCATATATGTAGGATCATTGTGTAGTCATTTCATTTATTCATTATTGATTATTTATTGGTTTCTACATGAGGACTTATGTTGGTTATTGGTGAGAATTTGTAGTTGCAAAGTCTGGAGTTCTCGTATGCTCTCCGATGATCGAACACACATGCCCAAGTTGGAGCCAGATGTTGCCCACCTATTTCGACTAGGTGGCAACCTCATGTACATTGAAGATGTACAATTTGTACCCATCTGTGAGAGTCTCCTGAATATAGAGTGTTACACATCTCTGATCCATGTATCTGAAAAAGCTGGCTAGGTTTTGAGGACCTCTGAACAAGCAATGCAACCGTAATATAAGATAAAGATAATCTGAAGATAAAATGTGACTCGGTTTCCACTTCCTGTAGATGACATAGTTGGCAGATCTTGCCCAGCCTATCAATCTAGTGGTCTGTCTCTACCCGAATGAGAACCTACTCTGAACTGCTCGAGAAGGATCCGAAAAGCATGCATCCAGTGTCGGAGCGTGTACTGGGGTCGAACAATGAGCCTGTCTCTGATCTCCAGGAAGTGCTCTGCATAGAAGGCCATCTTTGGACGCAACCCTCCAGGGGGATTGACCCATGTGATCTGAACGAACTGCCTGTAAATATCCTCTTTGATGATCCTATTCAGTTCCTGTCGGGTGGGAAGAAGGTGGCCGGGAGCATTCAAAGAGTACCGAAATGGGGGGAGGCGATCTATCTGAATCCCTGTTGTTTCGAGGAGCCCCGAAACCCCAGTGAACCAACACTTGTCTCTTCCTGAATGAGCATGAGCAATAGCCTTGGAGGAGCAGGAGGCTAAGTATGGATACCTTTCCCAACCCTTTAATGTGTCTGCAAAGCCCCAGACCCGATGCAAGAAGGAAACCAGTCTGAAGATCGTCTCAAGGTAGAACGGTTGGGTCCCAAACTCAGCTAGGATGATGTGATGCAGTACTGTCTACTTGCATCAGATGATGCGGCGAAGAAGAAGGATCTAGACCCTCTCGGTTGAGACCCAATCTAACTCGAGTAAAGAAGGCCCCCAAATTTCTAAACTGTATAGGACAGTGGGACGGATCAAGGTGTCCATAAGACTCATCTTCGATGAGATATCCTGGAAGTGATGACGAAAGCACTATCTCTCTATAAGGGCCAAGGATCCATACCCCTTGTTGATTCAAGGCTGAAGGGTTGGGCGCAAGCTGAAGCAGGGTCCTGTAAACTGCACTCCCAAGTAAGTATATGTGTTGGTAATCTCGACTTCCTCTCCCTTGAATAGGAAGTGGAAGTTCGAGGTCTTTTTCACCCCATTGAAGATCATAATCTTTGTTTTACTCAGATTCACAGTCAACTTTCGAAGATCACAAAAGAGATCTAAGGCATCAAGTTGCCTCTGTAGGATAGGAGAACAATATCAACTGCAAAAAGTAAAATGGAAATCAGGTACTGGTGTAAAAGGCACCAATTTGTATCCTGGATATGCTCGTGGAGAAAAGCTTCCGGCTCATCAATGTAGATCCCAAAAAGGGTGGGAGATAGCGGGCATCCATGTTTAACCCCAATAGTGCTCCGGATGAACTCATACAATCCTCGAACTGTGCGAAGGAGACCAAGGACAGACTCGTATAGGCGCATAATAGCTGTTAGCAGAGTCGTCGAGATGCCAATATCTCGAAGCCGTTGTGGTAGGTCTTCTCCCGGGATCGAGTCAAAGGCTTTCCAGAAATCCACGAAACAACAGTACACCTTCAAGGAACAGTGGCGTGCCTCCTCGATCACGACCCGAAGGGTAAATATATGGCAATAGTCTGATGAGCTGGCTTAAGCCCCGCCTGGCCCCGAGCCCTGAGGTTTCCCTCCTCGAGAGCACTGGACAGCTCCCTGTGAAGAACGGTGGTGTATAACTTCGAGAACGTGTGGCCAACCATGATCGCTCTGTAGTTATTAGGATCAGAGGTGGATCCTGACTTGTGGATCGGATAGATAATGTGATGGGACCACACCGGAGGAAAGCCTTCTTGAACCACATGGTTGAAGAGATCAACCAAGTAACTAACTAGGGGGCGGAGAACATGCTTGAAGAAATCTGCTTGGTAGCCTTCCTCATTTGCTGCTTTGTTCATCGTCCGGAGGCCTCTTTGATATCCCTGTCGGAGAAGAGGTGGCAAGAGGAAGGAAGGGAAGTAACCTGAATCTGGGTCTGCCCGGGAATGTCGTACAGACTGGAAGTATGGGAGAACATGGAGACAAGGTCGAGTTCAACTGGAGGAGGAGAACACCGAGGGAGGATGGTACCGCAAAATTGTTTGGGGGAATGGGAAAGGAGAGCAGAGAGTTCTCATCTTCTTTTGGAGATAAAATGTCGTTTCTTACGGCAGAGAAGACAACAGTAAGCTATTCGGATGACAGGGTATGTGGTAACCTCACATATGCTTACCCCTTGACTTCTTCCCAATAGATCTTCAATTAAGCCTGGAGGGGATCTCCTCACAAATCCAACAATGTCGAACAATGGAGAAAGCTTCTCTTTATATAGATTTTCTATCTCAATCTCACTACAATAAAATAATATATGAAACAGAAACATCGCTTCTTATAGAAATAACCAGCATAAGTACGCCAAATAATCCATGAATGGATAAATAATATAATATAAAATTGTTAACATATGATATGTTTTACAATTAGATTTCCTTGGGCTTTATAAGCCATTTTGCACCTTTTCAATATAAGTCATGTCTTTTGACTTTTCATAATTATTTAATTGATTATTTCTTTTTTAATTATTAATTATTAATATTAATTTAATTAATATTGATATTTATTATTATTAATTTATGTTATGTTATATAATTTTTTTATATAACATCGCCTTCCCCTTAAAGGGAGCTTTGTCCTCAAAGCTTATTGAAGACAAGGGTTACGTTTGATTTCTTGCTTGTAATGTCATCTCTCGGTCCTTTCTTTTAGTACTTGCGACATTTGATGAAATGAGACAATACAAGTTACGAATTCCAAAGAAAAAATGTCGCATCGTCTGTGATGTGGTCCATCCGAGTTCTATCTTCATCGGAGATGATTGTTGATCGCTTTGTTGGATAAATCTTTCTATTTTCTACTTAGGTTGCAAATTTTGTATTCTTTCGCTTTTGAAATTATAACTCCTCTATTTATGTTCATTTCGACCCTATCGTTGGTCAAAATGTTTTTTGTAATTTGGGTGTCGATAAGGAGTTCTTGTTGTTTGTTTTTCTGTTGAATTGACTTCTTTTTGAACTATGACGAGGATCGAATTTGTATTTGTATCTTCTTTCTCAACGTGAATTTGTTGTTTGGAGGGTCTAGATGCTTCCTTTTGGATTTGAACTAATTTGTTCTCTAATAGATTATTATTATTCTGAATCTTCTCGAAATTTTTGTCTTGCGACTGTTTGTCAACTTTTAACTTCTTGATTTGTTCCTCTAGTTCTTGATTAAGATTTCTCAGACGATGGTTTTCTTCTAGCTGTTTTAGTATTCTTCCTTCAAGGTCTTCATTGGAAAGTTCCATCTTCTGACTATTTTTTAGTTTCTTAATTTTCGTATGTAATGTCTTGTTATGAATTCTTAGTCGAAATAGTTCTTCAGTATTGCTTGCTAATTTGCCATTGATTTTCGCAATTTCTAACTTGTACTTTTTTTAGTGTCGTCATACTTTTGTTGGAGTTCTTCCTTCTGTTGTTGATGTCAACATATCTCTGATTCTTGACTTTTTAGCTTTCTTTGGATTTGTGCCAATTCATCGTCCTTGTCCATGATGAGCTTGTTCAAATGCTTTGTCTTCTTCTAAATCGTTATCACTTCTATATGGTGATTCTTCGTTATCTTCAAACTTTTGATTTTGTCTTTAAGGTCTTGGTTGTGAATTTTTAATTGAGATATTTCTTCATTCTTAGCTGATAACAGTTTCTTGATATCTTCATTAGCTTTTTTCAGTTTTTTATTTTTATTTTGATCTTTTTTCAATTTTTTATTTTGATCATTCTTCTAATTCGCTTTTCAGTTTCTGTGATTGCAACTGAGTTACCTTGATCGTCTTTCATAATAAAATATTTACCACATATTTGACAAGAGCGATTGCCATTCTTAAAAAATGTTGGATATTGGAATTCCATTTTGCAATAAGGACACTTAGTCCAAAATTTGGATTATATATGGAATCCATAATTTCTTCAACAATTCTGCAATTTGCTTCAATGACTTATCAATATCTTCTGAGACTTGATTTTCTCTCTTTTTAATATCTTCTGACCTTTTTGAATTTCTTCTCTTCCCCTTTTCCAAATTATTTTCCTTTCAGAATAGTAACTCCAATAATAATAATTATTATAAAATAATAAATTATTATTATTATGTAGTTTTAATAGTATTTTTTTTTAAATGTATGAAGATGGGATATAAAAAAATTATAATAATATTTATTATTTTAAAATAATGATATTATAATTTTTTTGTTTGTATTGAATTAGGATTTAAATACAATAAGATTATTATAATAATAATATTATTAAAATTGATTTTTTTTGTGAATTGGACGTATAGAGGTGATTAGAGTTTTGGCGTTGATTAATGGAGATGAAATGCAGAGTGAAGAATGGTATGGTGGAAGCGTTGGGAAGGCGTTGGAGTGAGGAGCAGCACGGAGCTTGGAAGGAGGCGGGAGGAAGTGCAGGATGGTGCGATGGCAACAGAGTGTAGGGAAGACGTAAATGACTGGAGCAACTTGAAGAAAGAGGAGGAGAAGCTATAGTGTGAGTGGCGTAGCCGAGGAGTGGAGGCCAAGGAAACTTGGGTAGGATTGGACTGGAAGGCGATGGGAGTTAAGGGAGGTGAGTGGGATTGGAGTTAGTGTGAGGACTGGTGGATGAAGGCACGGTAGATGGGAGAGGCGTAGGCAAGCGCGTGGAGGTGGGGAGGAGATTAGAATAGAAAGGAGAGGGAGCAACGCGAAGGAGTGGCACGAACAGTGAAGGATAAGGATGGGGAGGTCGTGAGCGTCGCAGAGATGGAAAGGGTAGAGGATGCAACGCGGGAGGGGATGTACGCAACACGGATGAGGGAGGAGGATGGGAAAACGAGGATGGCGTGGGAAAGGAGTGAGAGAGTGTGGTAGGGAAAGCCACAGACCTGTGGAGAAGAGTGAGATGAGAGATTGAAGGGAAGCTGGGTGGAGTAGGCATGGAGGTGAGGGAGTGTTTTAAAGAAACAACAGCGCAGGGTAGCGATGGAAGGGAGGAGAAGAAACAACGTGAAGGGATGGAGTGTGGGGAAGTGGAAGATGGAGGGAAGAACACAGTGTGAGAGGTATTGTGGAGGGCACGGGAAGGAGTGTGGGTAGAGTGAGTATTGGTGTTAGGAAGGAGAAGCAAAATATATGGTCAATGACCACAATCTCAGGGAAACCCTGGAATACCGGCTAAAAGCCAAAATGCAGCCAAATGCTGGAATCAAGCCCAAGAAGGGGCTCTGATACCAATGAAACAGAAAAATCTGCTTCTTATAAAAATAACCAACATAAGTACACCAAATAATCCATGAATGGATAAATAATAGAATAAAAAAGTGTTAAGATATGATATGTTTTACAATTACATTTCCTTGGGCTTTATAAGCCATTTTACGTCTTTTCAATATTGGTCATGTCTTTTGACTTTTCATAATTATTTAATTAATTATTTCTTATTTAATAATTAATAATTATTAATATTAATTTAATATATTTTATTTATTATTTTTTTTTGTACTAGGGGAATCGGTAACTGGGCGGTTTTGGTACTCGCGTGACACGAGGTCCATTCCCATCAGCTGCCACTATAACCCCAGGTGCGTCCACACAGCCCGCAAGCATGGGGCACGGATAAATCTGGGTGAGATTTGAACTTGAGACCTCATTTTACAACATTCCTTCATTTACACGGCACTTGCCAGTCAGTCTACACCCATGCGGGCTATTTTATTTATTATTATTAATTTATGTTATGTTATATAATTTTTTTATATAACATATATGGGATGCTTCATCCTAGATCCATTTTCCTCTCCAAGAAATAACATTAAAATATACATCATCAATGCTTCTCAAGGCCAGGCGCTCCTCAAAATAATAAAAATACATGCTCAAGGGTTTGAACAGATGCATGATGCCATTTGTCACCCTCCTATGCAAAGTGCTCCCTTGGAATATGCTCTTTTGACCAAGTATTGAGGTTCTTGGTGCCATTTATCTCCATCGTCCTTAGGACACTCCTCAAAATGTCCACATAGTAATAACCTCAACAACCTAGAAAAGGGGGCACTCCTCAAAATAGGGCATTTTCATCATTTAACCAAGTTTTCTTCCTCATACCATGGAAGTTGAGGCATCCTAGTTGGTGCAGTCCTCAAGACAAGGCCTTTTCTTTACTTGAAATGATGAAATTATATCATAAAGGCTCCTCAAAGCTAGGGTGCTCCTCAAATCAAGCCAACAACCTCCTCAAAAAGTGGATCTCATATGTGAATGTGAAAGAAATGGTCCATTGGTTGTTATAACAACCCCTCAAGATAGGGTGACCTCAAACAACCTGCCTCTAGTGTGGATGCATGTGCATGACCATTAAATGTCCACAACACCTCAAGATGGAGTGCTCTAGGGATATGTGCCAAAAGACGTGGAGCACTCAATAAATGTAACCACTTCTTAGCATATGTATAAAAGAGGATTCAAAGTGGCTATGCATTTAATATTGCCTTGGTAATGTGCAAAAGGTGGGAAATTGTGTTTATAGCCACCCTTAAAAATAGGATGCCCTCAAAACATGTGTTTTGACCTTAATCCATGTGCATCATGACCCAACATGCTCCCAAAAGCCTTCAAAGGATAGTGCATCCTTGTAATGTGTGCAGAGGGGGAACAACCTCATGGATGGCAACAAACTCTCCATGGGTCACCCCTCTAACCACATCATCATCCATAAAAACTTCAAAAGAGTGATGTGCCCTTGGAATGTGTGCCATTCTTTCCCTTGGATACCTTCTCGGTGGATCTCTCTCCTAGATTTTACTATTCATAGCACAAAATAACCTTAACATCCCCTTTAACAAGGGTGTTCCTCAAACTATGTGCAAAAAACCATCAATACACGTGCCAAGTAGTTGACACAAAACCCCATTATGTGGAGCGCTCTAGGGGAATGTGCAACATATGGGCTGGAATCTAGTGTGGCCTCATCAATTTGGATCCTAAATCAATACACAATTTTCAAGTAATGCAAGTTGCATCCCTAAAAACTCCAATGGTATGAAAGATCTCCAAATACACGACTTTGCCTTAGGATATGTGAGATCTACCCTCAATGAATTAATATGCATGAAAATATGTAGATAACGGTTCCAAAAGGTGAATCTTGTCCATGTATGCAAACCTGCCTCCAAATGTGGAACTCAACCGTCAAACATGCCTCCAAAAATGTGAGTGTCTTCCAACCATGTGAAAGAAATGTGATAAACAAGAGAATGTTCTAATCATGCTCCCAAAGTACACATCTATGGGAAATCTACCTTGGAAACCTTGTCATCATGTAACTGCTGCTAAAAAGAAGGTTCGAAAATGCAGCTGCATTTTGGGTGGTAATAGGGCCTATAAATCCAAGAGGAGAATTTATGGAAGATCAATGTTACCCTTCAGGAGAGGCATCCTAAACTAAACTCCACTTTCTATATGCAAGTCTATCCTTTGAACCATGAAGGGTATGAAGACAAACCTAGTAGCGTACCAACTATAATTGGTGCAGATTGTTAGAGATTTAATGGTTATACCAGAACTTTAGACTTTTAGCATCATTTCATCATAACCATAACATTAGGATCACTGAAAGAAAGACAAGCACAACAAGACAAAAGAACATAGAGATTTATCCTGGGAAACCCTCTTGGTAGAGAAAACCTAGCAAAACTTCCTCAATATAGAATTCAATCAAGTACAGTGAGCAACCCCAAGAACAAGATTTGCAACTTCCTCTCTCCAGCGAACCTCCTCACTCTCTCTCTTGTGCACTTGTGTGAGAGATGTCTAAATGAGGGAAGCAACTCACTTATCTATACTCATCAAGTGAGTGACATCTTAACTTAACTAGGTCAGCATGCTGCTCTAAAACAGGGTCGACTTACCTCGGGGAGACTCAAAATAACATTGATATAATATTCTTGTGGGTACTATTGACCAGACTTACAATGGAGGTGTTACCTCAAGACTTTTTCATTACCAATTATATCAAGGACATTTCCCGGAGGAGGAATAATTATATAATAAAAGTACAATAGAATATCTTCTGAAGTTACATTTCTTTAACACAGATGTAAGGAAGTTTTGTCAAATATGTATCGTTTAGAAGACATCGGTCTCAATAGAACACAATTTATTTCCTTCGTTTTCTTGAGGGATGAATTTGGATCAAATTTTGCATGATGGGATAGAGCAACAATGGCTCAATCAAATCCAACTTGTCATTGGATATCAAGCACTAGATTTGGTATTTGGCTACTTGACTATTTTTCCATGTACAAATTTTGATTATATCCTTGTAATAAGTAATTAATTGCGTTTTGTAGAGTGTTGTAAAAGAACTAAGCACTCTATTTTATGCACTTTTGCAATGAGAAATATGTAAGATATAAACCCTACTCTTTCAAGTAGGGTGAGGGCCATTTTGTATCAGTTAGTCATGAGTTTTTTCTGTTAGAGTTTCCATTGAGATGGAGGTGTACTGCACATATTTGCTTTGATATTGAAGGTTGCTATTGTTCCTTTCATGCCTGTTGTTTATGGATGGATGAATGTTGTTTCCTTACTTTGTTGTTATTTATCTTCTTTTTCTGATGGATAACAAAGAGAATACTTCATATTCCATTCTGAAGCAATACCTTGATGTCTGCACATATGTTTGATCTCATAGAACATTTCCTCCTATTTTCGTGTTGTGCTATCCTAACCACTACAAGCTACAACACTTGATTTTGTTGTTGTGCCTCTACTGTTTAGCGTTTTCTCTCCAAAGTTATTAGTGTTGGAAGTGAAAACCCCAAAATCTCAAACCAGACCAGAACTAGAGAAAAAAAACGGGTTGAAGAACAGGTTGACTAAGAAATACATAAAATATGCAAATTTTAATAAAAAAATATATACTAATGCCCATCAATGTAAATCCAAACCATTAGATCGAAAATATGCAATGTTTGTGGGGATGTCATTATATAGAGCTTAGATTAGAGTTGGAAGAAGTGGTCACTTTTTCTTTTCCTAAGCCTCTCAATTTTTGAGGATGCACAAAAGATAAATATTTTTATGACCAAATTGTACCAAAGCAGTCCAATGGTTTAATAGGATGGATCAGAACACAGACCAAGACTTAGACCTTTGATGATCTTGAAACATTTATTGATGAATTAGAACGGAGGGCACTGCTTTCGAGGCTTATATTCTGCTACTTTTGTGGAATTTCAATACCGATAATTTGGGCATGTTAGGCACATATTTCTAGGACAGTTCACTGCTGATTGGGTGTTGATTTTGTGCAAATTTTGGGACTATTTCATGCTTAATTTATACTGAGGAACCAGATTTGGAGCACAGTTTGATTCTTATCTGCTATTGTTCTTGCATGGTGAGGGCACACTCTTTGTGCTTGATTTGGCAGCTGGATGAGGTTGGAGTGCTTTTGAGATTATTGTTCAAATTCAGTCTTCATGGGGTAGATCTTTCATTGTAAAAGGGGCTACAGGTAAAGCAATCAGAATCGTTTTCCTTCAGTTTTCTTCTTCTTTCCACCATTCTTTTTCCTTCTTTCTTCCTTTCAGATTGAAGTCGCTAAGAAGCATTCAGGTGTTATCATGGGTCAAATCCTTGTGTAATTCTACTGCATATGTGTCCCATCTAGATCCTTTCAGACCATATCCTTGACTAAGCAAATCTAATTATTGGAAGAATATCGTATTTTTCTTTGATCTATTATGAATGTCTGAATATATGATAATCCTTATTATAATCATTCTAATATCTTTAGCGTCAAGTTGTCAACATTGAAAGTCTTATATCAGTAGGATTCAATATTCAAATTGCCCTACTGATATTCTTCATATTTTCACCCCTTTCTTCTTCCTCCATCTCCCAAGTGGACTAAGGCATCAGTCACATAGAAACAGAATTTAAATTACCGAATTTTAGGTTTTGGTGCAGAGATTGCTGCAAGTTTGAAAAATATGTTAGAGAAACCCACCTTGAGACGGAGACGCACTGACTGAAAAATGAGAGGGATTGTGTTGATGACAAGGGCATGTTCACTGATCTGTGGATTTGAAACCCCTTGGGATTTCTAAAGGGGCAATTTCAAGTGATAACACTACTTAGCACTAACTATGCCATGTATGAGTATGCTAAGTATGTCTAGTATCCTGAGTCACCTATGTTGGCAGGTAAGATTAATTACTAGTATGGTATTATGATAATGTGGAACTATCCACTGTTCAGACAATGCATTGACTAGATAGTCACATTCCCTTAGTTAATTGAATAGGGTTACATCACATGTTAAAAGAAGTGCACCATACTAATGTTCATGAATTACTGATTAAAGGAAAACCAGTCCTCTTAACATAAGTCAAAAGAAGAAACTGAAAAGCACACCATAAGAAAGAATAATCCTACTAGTTTCTTTAAGAGGGCATATTTCAATCATGTAGAGATAGAATTAGAGGGCCTATTTCAATGAGTGCTACTATGTACAAGAGAAACAATTTAAATGGCATGTAAACTTAAGTCCGCAATAAGAACATTGGATGAGAATCTGACCTGAATTCTAGATGAACAACATGTAAACTACTACCAAGCTGTTTCAAGGTTGGCAACACTTTGATTGCTACCCATCCCTCTGGCGACGGAGTAAACCTCAACACATTCAGCAAGAAATCTGCCAGAATCTGCTGCAATCTTACTTGATCTCCATAAAGACGCATTGTCTTTACCTCCCCAGGAATCTCACGAATTAGCTGCAAACCCTTCTCTCTCAGTACAATCATACCTTGACTTACAACAGCATCAATGACAGTTCCCAGAATAAATTCAGCTGTATCTAATTCCATGTAACTGTGGGTTAAATGCAAACAATGAATCAGAACATTAAAAGAAAAATTAACTGATATAAGCATTCACTAAAATGAAATAATCCTATACTTGGTCTTGTCCATTGCTAATTGATGTCTTAAAAGCTAGAATGTCTAACCATATAAATAAAAATGCCCATAAAAGGGAAATATGCAATATCAAGTTGACAGGAGAAAAGGTAAATAGCTTTGCATTTCAACCAGTGACATATGCTGAATGCCGAAAATCAGAATGCTATATCATCAAACAGTGCACAGTTCTCTGTAATGCCAAACCTTAGACAATATAATAACAAATAATGCATTATAAGCATAAAATTTTGGTTATAGAGGAAAAAATGAAATATGATTAGTACATTTGAGTTCTTGGAGTCAAGTTCAACATATCCCCAAGTTAGATTATTGTCTGCATGCAAATACCCTTAACTGCAACATATTGGGTTCCTGGCAGCACCTTTATGATGGGATGACGCTGTTTTCTGACGATTCTTTGTCATGTCATGATTTATTTTAAAGATTTTACCAAACATGCAGGCAAACAGTGACTAGATAAAACAAATGAACCAGTAGTTGGGAATAGATATGTCACAGAATAAAGAAATGTTTATTGAAAAATAAATGGAAGATAATATAAGATAATTTCATTAATGTCCAACAGATGACCAAAAATAGGTCAATGGGACTGTTAAGCACAACAGTGTGGGATACAAAGTGTGAGCAAAAAGGCTGCTCTTATAAAAGCATGAAAAAGAAGATCTAATGTATCCCAAATAAGATCTGTAGACGAAGATCATGGAGCAGAAAAACAAAGTGGTATTGCAGATCATGCAAGTACTGCTCAGAAAGAAAAACAACAAAAAACCTCCAATGGGGGATGTCTCGCTTATGAGTGCTAATCAACACCCCCTGTTGCTATCACTCCTACCATCCAAGGCCATAGGGAAGAAATTACCAATAGATGACTGATCAAAGGGTCTGCAAGCACTGAACGATCTGGTCTGAAATATGTCCCACTGTCTGGAAGATGTAACTCTTTACCAAGACCTAGAGGAAGCCTCCTGTCTGCTTATGCCATGTGAACTGCCCAAGGGTCTAAGGCAGCATCTTTGAAAGGGTTTTGCTAGCTGAACATGGATGGCCTCCCAAGATCTCACAGATCTGATGGCTGATGTAGTGTTGATGTCTTCCTGCCTCTTAGTACCTCCATCGACTGGGAGTACAAGAAATAAAGAGGGAATCGGCCTAGATGTGTCTGACACAATGATCTGGGTTGGGTTGGGGTCGCCGGAGTGAGTGGGCTCTAAGTCTAAGGGCTTCCCTCATGAATAGGGCCAGGCATCTACGGTTCGTAAACCGAAAAAATGTGGAGCAGAAGATCCGAGGCTCACTAAAAGGATAGTAAAATCATTCGCTAATCTCATAATAGAGGGGATATCAGAAGCGAAGTGCCCCCCCCCAGCAGTGTGATATGATGATCGGTTTCAACCCAAAGTCAATGGGAGCTAACCAAAATTACCCAAGAGGGATCCTAAGACTGTGTATCCAGTGTCGAACCATGTAAAGGGATCAAACAATAAACTTGTCCTTCAATTCCATGAAGTGCTTTGCATAAAAGGCCATGCTGGGGTTTAACCCCCTCATCGGTTGACCCAGGTAACCCATATATATTGTATGAAGATGTCCTCTTTAATAATCATCCTATTCAACTACTGCTTGGTCGATACTCTATAGGAATCAACCAACGGCATCAAGGAACTCTAAAAACAGGGAGGCAGCCCAACGAGATACTAACCAATTGAAGTAGACAAGTGGCCCTTGAAAACCAGTTGGCTATGGCCAGAAAGGAACAGTAAGCAAGATAAGGGTAGTGAACCCTGTTGGTTGATGAGTCCACAAAGTGTCAAACCCGGTGCAGAAGGGAAACCAGCCAGAAGATGGTTTCAATCCTAAAGGGGGGGCAAAACTCTGCCTCAATTATGTCATGAGGAGTTGTCCTGACTCCTCTTGCATCTAACAATGCAGTGAAGGATGAGGACCTGAACTCTTGATATCATCTCCCAGTATGATTCAAGTAAACTAGGACCCCAAACCTCAAAGCCGTAGAGAATCGTGGATCTAATAAGACTATCCATGAGATCCATCTTGGACAAAATGTTCTGAAAATTATTCTAAAAGCATTGACACTCAAGTAGAGCGAAGGAGATGTTACCCCCCATGTTGCATGGGAGTCCACTTGTACTTTTCATCACAACTTTCAGTAGGGATGACATGTTGATGATGGTTTGGATGGTATGTTGAAGATTTTCATGTTGGTGTTAGGATCTTAGCATCTGCTCACATTTTGCAATTGGTTTTCATCATTATCCTAGGGTGAATTGAGAAAAACAAGACACTGTTTTCAAACCCTTGGTTCTCCAACACCCTTTCTCAGATGAGCGCATATGATATATGGTTGGAAAACTATTTCTAGGCCTTTACAATGGTACAGAACGCTCAACCCCATCCTTAAGGGCATTAGAGCAAAGGAAGCATCTTTCTGGGCCGTTTTTGTTGGTTTATAGGTCATTTCTCAACAGTTTAGTAACACTGTCTTTCAGAGGGTCGATCTCACTCATCCTAGCTCAATTTGGGAAGTGACATATATGGCTGGGAAGCTCTTTCTGAGACCTTTCCAAAGGTGTAGAGCGGTCAACAAGATTCTTAGGGATTTGAGAGCCATGCCACCTCAGGCCGTGTTTTCACCTTTTTGGAGCTATTTCCGACACTTGGTTTATTCCCCGACTATGATGGGAGGCATCCCACCTCTTTGGAATTATTTCCTCCTTGCATGCAAAAGTTTATGGGTTGATTCTTGTACAAGTGGCATTGACCACCTCAGACTATGGATGTTTGACAGAGTTGGTTAGAGTTCAGAGTATTTTTTTTTGTTTACTCCTCCCTAGGCTAGGGTTTTGGTAGATCTATTATTATTTTATTGTAAAGGAAGTTGAGATCCTCTCCTCTCTAAGACAATCTCTTCTTCATTTATACTCATGGTTGGATTTTGAGAGTTATCTCTTTCTTGAGGCTTAATAGACATATCTTTCATAGTGCAGCTTGAAGTGTAAGGGTTTCTTCTTCATTCAAAATTTAGCAGCCTTGTTCCTATTTCTAATGCTGTTAATGGATTATAGAATAACCTAGAACTTGTTAATTAGGCCATAGAAAGTCAAATCTTCCTTGTTGGAAGGGTTTTAAGTGAGAATTGTATTTCTCTATCTCCCTTTGATGTTTTATGCATGATTATATTACATTGTTCCAACCATCTTTCAAGAGGAAGAGCTTGTAATACTTCATTGTATGAGTCACACGCTAGTTGACATTGTTTTGATGTGGCGCCACTCTTGGGACATCCTTGTTGATTTCAACATCCAATTTTCAGCAAGCTAGGGTTTATTTGTGGCATGTGTATGCAGTCCTAATTTCCCTAACCTTTCATGAACTAACACCTTTGTTGGTGTTAGAATATAATCCGTTAGGGTTATATAATGTAAATAAATAAATAAATAAATAGTAGGAAGCCAAACAGGCTGAGCGGAAGGTGAAACCCAACCGCCATGTGATTTGTATAAATATAGGCATTTGCATTGGAATAATAATCGAATCGGGAGTTATTACCAACAAGTGGTATCAGAGCTTGGCTGCCTGCCTGCCATAACTCCTACCTGTTGCCAGTCTGCCCATTTTTGGCATTCTGCTTGCCAGTCCATTGCCAGACTGCTCCTTCAGTCTGCCAATCGAGTCGCATGCATTGTCTGCGTTACAATTCCTTCATGATTGAGTTTGTGTGCTGTGAAACCCTAATCCGGACGCGTTTTGTATGTGTATTATGTCTGTGTTTTTTTCTACGTTTTTTTCTTATAGAATGGGCGTAAAAATTCTGTGTTATACCTAAACCCTAATTTTCTATGTTGGAGTCTGCCCTCCAGGCATGCATTTCTCCTCCAAGTGAAACCCTAATTTATGAATTGAGAATTGAGCAATTAGTTGGAAACTGCTGAAGACTGCCCTCATTCGCGTTGGAGACTGTTGAGTGAAGACCAGCGTGGATCTCTTCCAAAGTGGCCATTGCCTCCAAACGTTTCTTCTCCTTTGTCCTCATCATCTTCAGAGGATATGGCGCACTGATACTTGTACACGCAGACTGCTGAAAACCCATTGAAGACTGAGCTGTATGCTACAACGATAGTCGTGACTATCCTGAGGCTGCGTGGAGAAGAGATGGTATTGTTTG
>LPNX011051382.1:704475-766193 GCA_001517045.1 Pseudotsuga menziesii | reverse complement strand
ACTTACGAACACCCCTTCGGATTAAGAGGGGGATTGTTAGAATATAATCCGTTAGGGTTATATAATGTAAATAAATAAATAAATAAATAGTAGGAAGCCAAAGAGGCTGAGCGGAAGGTGAAACCCAACCGCCATGTGATTTGTATAAATATAGGCATTTGCATTGGAATAATAATTGAATCGGGAGTTATTACCAACAGTTGGACTAGCTTCCCTTAACTCCAATTTCTCTAGGGATTGGCACTAGTCCTCATGGACCTCCCATCAGCTCTTTATCATATGCTACAAAAAAGAACTAATGTTTTGCTAAGGCTAACTCTTCAAATCACCTTGTGCCTTTATTGCCATAGCCTAGCAATCATACCTCAAGGAAGCTCCCCTTGAATTGGAGAAGAACCAACCTAAAGTGTAGAGAGGGAGTCATTGAGATGACAAAGGGTGACCCATCTAAGTTATATTTGGGCTAGCTTTGTTCCTTAGGGCTTTAATCATACATGTGTGTTCATGCTGTAACATTTTGGCACGATTACAGGCGATAAAACCCTTTTTTTGAAAATTTTGAAGACCATGTTTCATGACATTTTGTGGAAGGTTATTATTGCGGATTTCTCTTCTCACATGGCGACTCCATTAAGGGACAAATACCTTGTTACCTGCACCTTTTTGAAGATTGGTTGTTTGTAGGGGTGAAGCAAGCAATGTTTGAAGGCATCTCAAGTTCACCTTGGAGACTCCACACATTTTGGTATCAGTATGAGGCATGTCCATGTGCATTTTCAGATTTGGTAGCCTTCATTTGAAGAATAAAGGTGAAGAGAAATGGCATTGCCTCCATGGTTGGCCAATTGGTATGCTCCTCTTGATTTCTCAAGTATCCACGGTTTCCCTAACAACTTGCCAAAGGATGCTCTTGACTCTGTTCGAAAATTTTGTGGGTGTCTTGAATCACCCACCTTACACATTTTGCATTTTATGGAATACATTTCAGATCTTGGTGCTACTCATGAATATGGGGATTGAAGGAAGTAGAAGATTTTACCTAACAACCAAGCATCTTCTACAATGATGTTCAAAAGTAGCTCAAAAAGTTGAAATCCTAATCAAAGACAATGGTATAAAGCAAACCCAAATTCATCCAAACGTGTCAAAAAAACAAATTTGCAGCTATAGGAGCATCCATTGATTTGTTGGGTGAAATGAAAACAACCATCTTGGAAAAACTGCATGATGACACCAAGTCTTAGTTCCTAATGGAATAAGTTAAAATCCTAATCAAAGACAATGGTATAAAGCAAACCCAAATTCATCCAAACATATCAAGAAAACAATTTTGCAGCTATAGGAGTTGTTGTCACTGTTATCCACTAAGTTGCACTTAGGGTATTTTCAGTGAGCCGCCAAAATCTTGAACAAGCCAGTTGTTCATCATCGAAGGCTCTGAAGTTCCATGGTTACATCAGGATCAGTTATGGTCCCGTTTTTTTTAAATAAAATGCATGTCCATACCCTGCGGAGACATTGTAATAAAGTGTGCTAGCATGGTCAATAATGTAACAGACTTGGACATTGAATGGCTATTCCAGGGTGCTTTTTCCCTTGTTAATTATGCACTATTGAATAAGTTGTGTATAATTTTCGAGTTTTTCACCCGCTCCTCCAAAGCTGGAATAGTTAATTGGGTGTCCGAGCCTTAGGAGGTTATTAAAGTCTATAGCTCGATGTATATAAACATGCTAGACACTATTTTAAGTCATATGAACATCTCACTAGGTCCCCCTTAGGTTTTTTTTAAGTTCCGAAAAATAAAAATCCTGCAAACTTAGGCCACTTTTAAATGGTTTAAACGGAAAATTTCAAAATGTAATAAAAGTGTGGTCTGGAGTCCGATTTTGGCGTGGGGATGCTCATTTTCACACTTAGAGCGTCCTCTTTACTCTAGGACCCACTTTTCCGATGTTTCAGGTGATCTATTTGTCACTCAGAGCCTTATTTCTTAACAGTGCGACAAAATGCCCAAAAATGCAAAAAAAAATGACAAAAAGTCACAAGTCAAAAGGGTCATGTTGGAATGACGTGAGAAAGGTGGCTAACTTGTCTCATGTGGTGGGTGAATGAAACTTTGGGTAAAAGCGTCACATATTATTAAGATATGGACTAGCGAATCAATAAAAAAATAGAGTGTACCCCCTCTTGTGAACCTCACGCTTGGTTAAGTTGGCAAGTAATTAATGGAATGACGCGGAAAAGATTGCTGACTTCATCCTAAATCAAAAGCAAGTTCATTCCTTGAATAAAGCGGGTTAGTTTGAGTTGATGAGAAAGGTGGTGAGCACATCTTGGTTAAAGAGTGCACCCTCCCTTTTATGGTTGAAGTCTTGTGTAGGTGTCAACGCTTTGTTGGGTTGGCAACAGTTAAGGATAGAAGCGAACCTCTCTTGAGAGAGGTGGCATATTCTCTTTGAAGCTAACTCCACTCGAACTCCACGTTGTTGAGTTATAGCGTAACTCAGGATGTCCTCCATGCAGACTTCCTAGCATGGAGGCACTTATCAGCTCAGGCAGGAGGGTAGACTATGAGATGCACTCTGCCATGTGTCATGGATCTAGCAGTGGAGACATGCAGTGTATCAAGTCACCTTTGCCAGTTTCATGCAAAAGTGCATGCATGCAATTTTGCAACAGTTTGATTTTTGGCACCAAAAGTGAAATTAGGGTTTTGGAACCATAATTAGGGTTTGGTGACCTAATTTCAAGTTGATTTATAAAAAGGCAATAAGGGTGCAAAAGAAGATTATCTTTTGTGTGTACCAGGAGATCAGAGCAACTATGAGCAGTCGTTGACCAATGGAGGGCAAACCATCTAAGAAAGATGGGGGCGCATTCCTGAGGGCAGTGCGAAGTCAAATTCTCAGAGAGGAGATCTATCATCAGGGCAGTGTGAGAGAGAGTCTTCACTTAGCATCTTCAGAGATTGAAGAGAAACAACAACAGCAACAGTAGAGTGAGCAGTTGGAGGAGGACGTGAGCAGCAACACGTCACACATGTGGGACGTGAGGGAGTTGTTGCACACGTGTGGGAGGCCGAGAAGGCCCAGAGATTTGAGGGTCTTCTTCAGTGACTGAGGAAAGGTCTTCAGTGATCAGTCAAAGACTGACCGAGTGCAGAATAGATGGGACGTTTTTCTAAGCAGAGAGGACGCAACTATAACTATTGGAGGACGTTTTCAGTGTTTGAGGACATGTTGCCGCTCCTGATCGACGTGTGTGTGTCAAAGCCCAAACGTAGCACACTGGCCCGATGGCAACTGGGAAAAGAGCAACCACTGTCACCACACTCCTCTCTTCCTTGCTTCAGGTTGGCTCTTCTCCAACTCAAGGGGGGCTTCCCTAAGGTTTAAGATCACTAAGGCAAGAACAACGACGGACAAGGTGAATTGAAGAGGTTGCCTTAACGAAATGGTTGTAGTATAAAGTTTGGTTTGATATAGGTGATGGGAAGGGGGAAAGGATCAGTCCTCAAGAAGAGACCAGTGCGAGTACATCAAAGGGGAGACTGGAGTCAAAAGGAGAATTCACGTGGGCCTTGTGTCATATGTGACTAAGGGGGGAGAGATCGCATGGTTGAGCAAATCCTGATTAGTCAATGGTGAGGCTACTAGACTTACTTCCTCCTAATTGCAGGAGATGCGCTATGCAAACAAAAGATCAATATTACACAATCAAACTAGATTAAATGCAATGATCAATGCCCGTGTATGCACGCTTACAAAGGGAAAAGGCTAGCAGCTGCTCAGGATTTTCACCTTCCAATAAGATGATAGCATTTGCTTATGGTCTTCAACACAAACATAGAAAAGAAAATTAACTTCTAGCAACAATCACCCATTCATTGAAGCTCCACAAGTTCACGACACACAATAGATGAGTGCTCAATTACACTTCCATAAAAACCCAAACTGATATTTTTTCTATTAAGATTTGACGAAAGAAATATCCCCACTTTTTTCCATACTTACAACGGAGAAAGCCAGGTCCTTTTATAGACCCAAAAGCCACTTTTTTTTTTTTAAATGATAAATAATAAAATAAAAAGGAAACAAAAGGTGAAATATTCAATCCCTTTTTCCTCAACTTATGTCTAAAATAACCATTAGATAACTTGAAGTGCAACTACCACTTTATCTAAAGAAAAAACCCACTAAACGTTTAAACCCATAGATGGCCAACAGAACATGAAGTTGTTCTCCTAAATGACGAGCTGCTTCCACCACCACGTGAACCAAGATGACCATATCGAGATTTGAAATTTCCTTTAACAGAAAAAACTAGTCTGCTGCCATGATTTTGAGTGAGGCGTGGGTCAAAATGACGCATAGATTTACCAAAATGTTGAATTTACTCATTGAAAATCGGCTGCAAAAATGCATTAATCGCTCCACGACTAGCTGTCGAGAGTTAGTCGAGCTTGATCACCGAAACAAATCTACATTGACTGTCATCACGGGTTGATTTGGAAAGATGTGTGACTGGCTGCCATAAGGAAATCATGGTACTTCAATTCGCTGCCCAATGAGATGATACGAGATCTACGAATGGAAATGATACGTGCGGGTCCATAGGTAGCACACTTGCTCCTTCAAAGAACATGTGAACTTCTCTGCGACTCGTCACCTCATTAAACCCCAAGCCTTGGCACTGACTTATCAAAAGTGAAGTCGATTGTCAAAACGAAATCAACAGTCACTTTCGAATCTTTGAAATGGCTTCTCCACCATAAAAGAAAATAACGCTGACCGCTTTCAATAAATGACAAATGATACAGCATGGAGTTGTCTTGTATAATCAGCCACGTGATGTTGATCACGATTCTTTGGGCAAATTTTATGTTTTCAAAGGACGCCATGACAGTCTAAAACTCATGAAATGTTGAACAACTCAAGTTTGAAAGCTGGCGTGTTGTTTTACAACTGCGATTTATGGATCTTCATGCACATTTTCAATATGTTAACAAATGTTTGTAACTGGAAGCTCACTGGCGTCTGATTGGAGATTTGTTTCAATACTCCACATTACCGTGAAACTTACCCCAAGTGGCTGCCAGCGATACACATGGAAATAGAATTTTGGCTACATGATCAACAAATCTAAGTACAAGATGGAGATGGCTGCTACGTTGAAACTATGTCAATGACAGAGAATTCGATTTCTGCCCTTTTTCCCATCTTCTAGCCGATAATTATTTTTAATCTTGACCAAGACGGCTTACTCATCTTTCAAGCTTTTATTTTGCGATCAATTCTGCTTGCAATCAGTTTGTGTGATATGTGCTGCCAGTGGTGTGCATGGAAATTTGGAGGACCCAACAATTGAAGATTTTTATTTGTGGAGAACCCTGTCAAAATGGGGTGGTAACATCTGGCTCCATATGGTGACGTGCTCTTGGAGTGAGCATATGAGAACTTCGACGTTTCTGAGTACTTGCAGACTAGCTAACCGTGCAGTGGGGATGGCTCAATTCCAATCCAAAACCACATGTTTTATTACATTCTAGAAAGAAAAATGCATAAGCCAAACAATGCTGAAACAACGTAATTTCTCATTCAAGAGCTTTATTCTTCCTATCTACCTACTCTATCATGAGACTAGAATACGTTAGGTATATGCATATAACCAATGGCTCATCTCAGCTCCTTGTCAATAGCAAAACTTCTTCCTTTGTGTTTGGTCATTAATCAAAACAAGCTCTCATCAAATATATCATGAATGTGATCTGGAACTGCCATCCAAGTATGGTTATCACATGAAAGTTCGTGCTGCAAACGTAAGCCATCTCTCAAATTTTTAGCAAAATAGCAAGTTATATCACATGCTTTATCAACATAACGCTGAAGAGGGCTTAAATAAGCAATGGGGTGACCCTCTTCAAGCTTAATCTTGTCATCCAAAAATCTTTCATGAGGCAGATCTACAATACAAGTGTTATTACTTTCAAAATATACCTGAGGTAGCTTCTCATCTTCAATGTCGATATTAGGAAGCTCTTCAGTAATATCGTCAACCAAGGGCCCTTGTTATGCTTCCTCAACTAGATCTTCAATGATCTATTCTTTAAACTGCTTGCTTTGATCTTCAAAGTGTTCTTCATGGATCTCCTCTTCAGAATCAAGCTGTGTCCTGGGAGGGCATCATACTCTTTGGCCAATTGCTCAATCTCATCAACTGTTCCTTCATGCCAAAGAAGGAGAGACTTCTCGAAAAACTTTGCCATTGAGTCTATGCCTTCGTCCCAAAGGCCATTGAAGCAATTTTGTGCATCTCCCTCTAAGGTTAAAGTAAATATAATCATGAGATCATACTCATGGTAAACCTTGAGATCTGCCATCAACTTGCAAAACGAAACAATATGACAGATGGTCGAGTGCTCGTCATTTCCAAAGAACTCTGGAACAATTATAAGTACTCTTTTATAGTAACCATTACGAAAGTCATGGATACTTGAGAAATCTAGTGGGGTGAAGGCTTCATGCAAGAGAGCATGAAGTTCCTCTATTTTATCATCCATATTCTCAAATAATGAAGCATTGAATATGCAATATGCATATAGTCATACCTCAAACTGAACTGGGGAGTCGCCAAGGTGAGCTTGAAAGCCTTATGATTTATGAGTGTGCTCACCTCTACACCCAATAAAGTCTTCAGATCTGCAAAAGGACAAGGTCTTTGTCCCTCTGTGGAGTCGCCATGTGAGAATCAGGATCTGCAATATGATCTCCCACAAATGTTAATGAAGCATAATCTTCAAAACTCGGGAACTGGACTTTGTCCCCATCAAGGGCGCCAAAAATGTTGTCGCTCCTGACCGGAGTGCGTGTGTCAAAGCGCAAAAGTAGGCACACCAACCCGATGGCAATTGCGAAAAGAGCAGCCACTGTCACCACACTACTCTTTTCCTCGCTTCAAGTTGGCTCTTCTCCAACTCAAGGGGGGATTCCCTAAGGTTTAAGATCACTAAGGCAGGAAAAACGGTGGACAAGGTGAATTGAAGAGGTTGCCTTAGAGAAATGGTTGTAGTATCAAGGTTGGTTTGATATATGTGATGGGAAGGGGGAAAAGATCAGTCCTCAAGAAGAGACCAGTGTCAGTACATCAAAGGGGACAATGGAGTCAAAAGGAGAACTCACGAGGGCCTTATGTCATATGTGACTGTGGGAGAGATCGCATGATTGAGAAAACCTTGACTAGTCAATGGTCCGGCTACTAGACTTATTTCCTCCTAATTGCAGGAGATGCGCTATGCAAACAAAAGATCAATATTACACAATCAAACTAGATTAAATGCAAAGATCAATGCCCATGTATGCATGCTTACAAAGGGAAAAGGCTAGCAGCTGCTAAGGATTTTCACCTTCCAATAAGATGATAGCATCCATTTATGGTCTCCGACGCAAACATAGAAAAGAAAATTAACTTCTAGCAACAATCACCCATTCATTTAAACTCCACAAGTTCACGCCACACATTAGATGAGAGCTCAATTACACATCCATAAAAACCCAAACTCATATTTTTTTCTATTAAGATCTGAGGAAAGAAATATCCCCACTTTTTTCCATACTTACAACGGAGAAAGGCAGGTCCTTTTATAGACCCAAAAGCCACTCTCTTTTTTTTTAAATGAAAAATTATAAAATAATAATAAAATAAAAAGGAAACAAAAGGTGAAATATTCAATCCCTTTTTCCTCAACTTATGTTTAAAATAACCATTAGATAACTTAAAGTGTAACTACCACTTTATCTAAAGAAAAAACCCACTAAACATTTAAACCCATAGATGGTCAACAGAACATGAAGTTGTTCTCCTAGATGACGAGGTGTTGCCACTACCACGTGAACCAAGATGACCACATTAAGATTTGAAATTTCCTTTAACAGGAAAAACGAGCAGTCTGCTGCCATGATTTTGAGTGATGCGTGGGTCAATATGACGCATAGATTAACCAAAATGTTGAATTTACTCATTGAAAACCGGCTACAAAAAATGCATGAATTGCTCCACTACTAGCTGTCGAGAGTTAGTCTAGCTTGATCATCGGAACAAATCTACGTCGACTGTCATCACGGGTTGATTTGGAAACATGTGTGACTGGCTGCCATAAGGAAATCATGGTACTTCATTTCATTTCCCAATGAGATGATACGAGATCTGCAGATGGAAATGATACATGCGGGTCCATAGGTGGCGCACTTGCTGCTTCAACGAAAACGTGAACTTCTCTGCGACTCGTCACCTCATTAAACCCTAAGCACTGATTTATCAAAAGTGAATTCGATTGTCAAAACATAATCAACAGTCACTTTCAAATTCCATCTTTGAAATGGCTTCTCCACCATAAAAAAAATAACATCGACTGCTTTCAATAAATGACAAATGATACAGCATGGAGTTGTCCCGTATAATCAGCCACGTGATGTTGATCATGATTCTTTGGGCAAATTTTATGTTTTAAAAGGACGTCGTGTTGTTTTACAGCTGCGATTTATGGATCTTCACACACATTTTCAATATGTTAACAAATGTTTATAACTAGAAGCTCATTGGAGTCTGATTGGAGATTTGTTTCAACACTCCATATAACCGTGAAACTTACCCCAAGTGGCTGCCAGCGATACACATGGATATAGAATTTTGGCTACCTGATCAACAAATCTGAGTACAAGATGGAGATGTCTGCTACGTTGAAACTGTGTCCTTCACAGAGAATTTGAACTCTGCCCTTTTTCCCATCTTCTAGCTAACAATTATTTTTAATCTTAACCAAGATGACTTACTGATCTTTCAAGCTTGTATTTTGCGATTAATTTTGCTTGCAATCAGTTTGTGTGATATGAGCTGCCAGTGGTGTGAAAGGAAATTTGGAGGACCCAGCCATTGAAGATTTTTATTTGTGGAGAACCCTGTCAAAATGGGGTGGTAACAAAACGCAGCTCACCTTCCAGAGCCGAGCAGATCAGAGCAGAGAGCTAAGGGAGCATCCTTTGTAATGACAGACAGAGTGTACAACATCCAACGATTGGCAGAGTCAGATTTGAGAAATCCAACGTGAGGGTGTACTACTCGGGGCATATTTTCCAAGAAGCAACAGTTGCAGCTGCTGCAGATCTAGGGCTTTGGCCCTTCAGGTTCACTAGTTGCTTCTCTAAATCTTATTGTACTTCTTCTATATTTTATTTGCTCTAGGCTCAAGAAAGTAGAAAGCCCCACAAATAGTTGGTTTTCCCCATTGGGGTTTCCAAGGTAAATTTCTAAGTCATATGTGATTGCCTGATTGTTGTGTAAGGATTTCATGTGCTGCAAGTTCTAACTTTGTTTGAAGTGTAGTTCATCTTGGATTAGTCAATATGGTGGTCAAGTTGATTATCCTGACTTCTCAAAGCGAGTGGAGACCTCTAAGAAAAACGAATATGGTATCAGAGCATCGTTAGAGGTCATAGGAGGGAAATCACACTCAGATCTGCAAGCAACATACCAGATATGTGTGAGGATTCGATGGAGGAGTCAGGTCTGCAGAAAGGGTAACCAGGTCTACCAGATTTGAAGAGTAAGGTTCGAATATGTGACTGTAGAGTTCAGATCCATCAGATCTAAAGAGTTGGAGTCTAAATCTGAGACAGATCTAGCTGGTATTAGCAGGATAGAGACCAGATTTACAGTGCAGGTGTCAGATCTGAGTTGGTGGAGGTTAGATCTATCAGATCCGATTACTGGAGGATAGATCTGAGATAGATCTTTCCGATCTTGGCGTATAAGGGCCAAATCTAAGTTTTGCTCATTGTGATAGTTGGCTTCTAACCCAGATTGACCAGAGAGATGGCTAGCAGTTTGCGTGTGGAGGATCGGTTGGATGGGGCCTCAAGCTTCAGTGCATGGAAGGCCAGGGTTGTGTTGTTTCTGAAAGAAAGTGAGTTGTGGGACATTGTGGAGAGCACAGATACAAATCCCATAACTATTCCTACAGATGCTACGGGAAAGGCCACTTATGAAAAGAAGAACATTAAGGCTCAGCGGATTCTCCTTGATGCAATCAAGGACCAGGTCATCCTACACATTTCAGGAAAAAGTAATGCATATGAGATGTGGGATGCTCTTACAAAACTATACCAAAGCTCTAATGAAAATAGAAAGATGGTGCTTTGTGAGAAACTAAAGAGCATCAAGATGGTCAAGGATGAGGAGATGGTCACCTATCTGACTCATATAACTCGGGTTAGAGACGAGTTGGCAGCTGTGGGGGAGAAAGTGGAGGATGGAGAGTTAGTTCGACAAGCCCTGAATGGTGTGACTAAATCATGGGCAATATTTGTCGAATCCATTGTAGCCAAAGACAACCTCCCCAAGTGGGATCGTCTGTGGGATGATTTCACACAGGAGGAGACTTGAAGAGGGTACATTCAAGGGTCTTCTTCTACAACACCAAAAGAGGAAGATGTGGCACTTGCAGCGAAGGTCAAGCAGAAGTTCAAGAGAAGTGAGCAGAAGAAAGACCTGAGTAAGGTCAGATTTTTTGCATGCAACAAGTACGGGCATTATGTAGGCCAATGCCCTCATAAGAAGAAGAATAAGGAGAAGACGGATGAGCAGGTAGTAGCGGCAGAAGAGGTGGATGAGTTCAACAGGTTTGAGAGGGAGTTCTCTCTTGCCTCTGTTGTTTTTGGACATGATAGCAGTCAGTCAGAGATACCGGTTGATGAGAGATGGCTTGTGGACTGCAAGCACTGCAGTCATATGACTGGAATGCGAGAAGCATTCATATTCCTTTAAAATACTCCTGAGCAGACCCTCAAAGATTATGATGACACAGAGCATGTGATCCGAGGAGTAGGAAGAGTTAGGTTCCTACTAGATCGTGGGGAACCCTTAGAGGTTGCTCGAGTTCTTTACATACCAGGACTGAAAGTGAGCATATTCTCAGTATCATCTTTGGATGATGCAGGTTTCTCTATGGTGTTTCAGAGACAATTGATATTCACTTATCCTCTGGGCGCTGACCCAGTGCTAATGGGCCACAAGATTGGTGGAGAGTATGTGGTGCGGGAAGACCTACCTCAGGAACAGTTGGGTGGTTGTCAGAGTCCTCATCAGACTCTAAGATGGAGTTGGAGCAAGAAGCTCCCAGTTTGGATGAGCCTTTGGAGAGTCAGCCCATTCAGCAGAGAGATGAGCAAGATGCTCATTCTAGTACCAGCCATCACAAAGATGGGTTTAGCTCAGGAGCGAGCTGAATTATCTCAAGGCAGGGAGATCAGATTCCCATCAATTGATCCGCTCGATGATAGCTTCAGAGGTTGGCTATAGCAGAGACTCAGAGGGAGACCGAGTCCAGGATCAGTGATGTGGTCTGAGAAAGAGCAAGAGCCTCCTTCTGAGACCACTAGGATGGAGGAGGATCAAAGTACTTCAGGTCAAAGGGCAGCAAAGGTAGTCATGACATACATGACTGCAGTAAAGGACTTGTTGGATCCAGGCATCAGTTATGGTCAAACATCCCTCGTTAAGAGGGAGTGTTGAGTTATGGTGTAACTCAAGATGTCCTCCATGCAGAATGCCTAGCATGGAGGCACTCATCAGCTCAGGCAAGAGGGTAGAGTGTGAGATGCACTCTACCATGTGTCATGGATCCAACATTGGAGACATGTCGCGTATCAAGTCACCTTTTCCAGTTACATGCAAAAGTGCATGCATGGAATTTTGCAGCAGTTTGATTTTTGGCACCAAAAGTGAAATTAGGGTTTTGGAACCCTAATTAGGGTTTGGTGACCTAATTTCAAGTTGACTAATATAAAGGCAGTAATGGTGCAAAAGAAGATTATCTTTTGTGTGTATCAGGAGATCAGAGCAGATGTGAGCAGCTGTGAGCAACATTTGACCACAGGAGGGTGAACCATCAGAGAAAGCTGGGGGCGCATTCCTGAGGGCAATGAGAGGTCAAATTCTTAGAGAGAGAGGAGATCTATCACCAGGGCAGAGAGAGAGAGACTTCACTGAGCATATTCAAAGACTAAGGAGAACCAGCAGCGACAGCAAAGTGAGCAACTGGAGGAGGACGTGAGCAGCAACACGTCACACGTGTGGGACGTGAGGGAGCTGCTGCACACGTGTGGGAGGCTGAGAGGGCTGAGAGAGATGAGGGTCTTCTTCAATGACTAAGGAATGGTCTTCAGTGATCAGTCAGAGACTGACTGAGTGCAGAATAGTTGGGACCTTTTTTTGAGCAGAAAGGACGCAGCTATAACTGTTGGGGGACGTTTTCAGCGTTTGAGGACGCAGTTCACCTTCCAGAGCCGAGCAGATCAGAGCAGCGAGTTAAGGGAGCATTCTTTGGAAAGATAGATAGAGTGTACAAGATCCAGTGACTGGTAAAGTCAGAGTTGAGAAATCCAGCGTGAGGATGTACTCCTAGGGGCACATTTTCCAAGAAGCAACAGTTGCAGTTGCTGCAGATCTAGGGCTTTGGCTCTTCAGGTTCACTAGTTGCTTCTCTAAATCTTATTGTACTTCTTCTATATTTTATTTGCTATGGGCTCGAGAAAGTAGAAAGCCCCACAAATAGTTGGTTTTCCCCATTGGGGTTTCCAAGGTAAATTTCTGAGTCATGTGATTTTCTGATTGTTGTGTAAGGATTTCATGTGCTGCAAGTTGTAAATTTGTTTGAAGTGTAGTTCATCTTGGATTAGTGAATATTGTGGCCGAGTTGATTATCCTGACTTCTCAGAGCGAGTGGAGACCTCTAACAAAAACTAATACAAGCTTCCCATGGATTACTCTACGAACTAAAGATCATGCGCCCTCATCTTGATTTGTTTGGTGTGCCCCCCTTAGGCTTGGTAACTCTATAAAAGCGAGGCCCTTCTCCTCCATTTGGATGGATGCAAGGAACCTCTGCCTGTTGTAATGTTGCTGCTATTTTGATGAATAAATTTGAAGACTTTGGAGGTCTACCTTGTGTCATCGAATGAATGCTTGTGTTATGAGGTGATATTGTAAAGCTTTGATTTCCTTTGTTAAATTTGTTGATGGATCTAGCTTAGAGGGTTATTCTAAAACACATAGAGTAAGCATTTACAGTTGTTAACTTGCTTGCTTGTGCTTTTCTTTTGAGAGATAGGAGAGTAGCCAATTATACACAGTTGTATTGAAGCTCTTTTTTGTTTCTTGTTTCAAACACACTAGATCCAATCTTTTTTGTTCAAGGGTTTTCTCATAGTTTTGCAGATCACAGATTCGAAGGAGGATTGGAATTCGATTGTATCTTCTCTTTTCTTCGGCATTTTTAAAAGACTAAATCTATTGTTGCAAGGTTTCCAAAGTCCTCATAGAAAGATCAATCAAGGCTTGAAGTTTTCTATCAATCTCTTCAAAATTCAACCCTCTTTTCTTTCCGGTTACTTTGTTCCAAAAGTGCTAATTAAGTACATCTAGTTTTTAAAAAGCCTTTTCATTCAAATCTACTTGTTTTAGCATGTTAGAATAGTTAGATCTAGAAGCACTTCCAAAGTTTCATTACTTTACTAGATTTAGACTAGTTTTTGGTATTTACACTTTGCATTTTTTCCCAAAATTTTCTAAGTACTTGTTATCACATATATATTGCAGTTCGGCTACCATGATGCAACATACAGATTGATCTCTTTATTTTTCCGAGTTATTCTTACAAATGGGGTTTTAGCATGGATCATTGCAGCCTCATCCATTTTAGAGCCTTGTTTAGCAGTATCTCCTTGCCAAGACTGAGATTTCCTTGACCATTGAGAGGATTTCAATGGTGACCTAGTTCATTTTAGTAGAGTAGCAGATCAGATGTGATACACAGTTACAAAGGGGCTTATCAGATGGAGACAAGAATATGGTGAGACAGGTATATGGCTCCTTGGTGAGCTTTTTGTTCTTTAATGTATGTTAAACACCTAGGTTTGTCATGTTAGGATGATCATGGTGACCTATGCTTAAATTTACATATTTATTAATGCTTAAACCTGTGTTGTGAACGATCAAAGAGTCTGATGTTGAAGACTATTGTTTATGCCATGCTTTACACAAAGTTTAAACCTTAGTGCTATGTTGGTTCCATGTATCACTTGTCCCCATCCATCCAATTCATCCGTAGTTGTTTTCCTTCTTCCGTGACCATGGTTGATTGAGACTTGTGAGATTGAAGATCTTTTCCCCATCTTGACCCCTATGCATGATAGACTCCATGTTGTTATGTGTCTATGGTTATGAAGTATGTGCTTTGGCCAGTGTGGCTAAGTTCATCGGGTAGTTTTCCTTTAGTCCTCAAAACAAGTGCTCCACTCAACAGTGTCTTTAGACACTAAAGCATCGGAACGCATAAACGTTATATCTAAATGATGCAAAGTATGAATGTTAAAAAAGTAGTCAGTGGCCAAAGGATGAGCACTCATTCCTTGCATAATGTTAGGCTCATTTGCCCTCGACAGGGACAACAGGGTGAGGCAAACCTGTTGAGGCTATGGATGCTTGCTGGCAGCGGCGCTAGGCCTTAGTCATTTACTGTAGCCCAGAAGGTTTTCCAGGGCACCTGCCTTTGTAGGTTGGATACCATCTTATGTGAAATTGAAAGTTATTGAAAAAGGTCAATGGTCAAAGGATGAGCACTCATTCCTTGTATAGCGTTCGGTTCATTTGCCCCTGCAGGGAAACAGGGTGAGACTAACTTGCAAAGGTTATGTCTTTGTCATTTACTAGAGCCCAGAAGGCTTTCCAAGGCACCTGCCTTTGAAGGTTGGCCAGTGTTCCAAAGTTATGAAAAGGAAAACTTGCTAGAGTCTGAAGGAAATAAGCCCCAAGTTCTTTATCCATTTGTGAGACACCACCATCCCCTATTGCTATCTGTCATGCATATGTCATTTTGGTTGAGTGTATTGGTTATCATTCGGAGAGATCACATTGTCAAAACCAACAAGAGGTCATTACCCATTACTTAGCCTTGTTCTCCATCCTCACCCAGCACTAGCAAATGGTTTAAGCTTTGTAAGTATGGCATACACAAGGGACTTCTAGAAGGTTTAATGATTTTTCTAATACATAGGTATATCTTATTGGTTGTTATATTATATTATTATTGTCACAATGACTTTGAATAACATGATTAAAATTGGGTTTTAATATACATCTTGGAGAAGTTCTTACCCTGGATGCATGCAAGATCATCTTGGCCCAGTATCTCATCTACAGTTTGGGTACTTTGACCTGGTCAACCCAGTTGACCAAGTCAAACAAAGTTCCCAATGCAATGGCTCAAAAAACAACATTGCTTATATTTACTCCAGACATGCTTAGGACCAATAATGCGTTCCAGTTTTCAGAGGTTGGCCTCAGATTGCATGATCAGTGATAATAAATCAGTGATTATTATCACTTTATTATTGGCCAGATTATATTATTATTGTAGTGATTTTGGTTCTTCTAGAGCAGCACAGTGTTCCAGGGGGTATGAGTAGTCACTTATACCATTCTTCTATGTCTCCAAATACTCCGGTGCAGTCAGTTTGCCCTAGTTCTCAGCCTGAAGGAAGATATGATGACTTTTATGATTTTCAGAGGTTGTACCACCAAAAAATGAAATAGGAGATTTGTCTAGGGAAACCAAGGAAATGGAAAGAAATTCATCTAGTTGATGTGTTATGGCTCTCTGAACACTTCTTCATCAGTTTCAATCTAAGTCACCGCATTCGCCGTTTTTACAGCATAAAAATCGAAATCCGCCGAATTTTATCTGAGCACGATTTTCGTCATTTAAATTCGCCGAATTTTTTACCCTATCTCTACATGCATCTCATGTCCCTAATTAGCCAAACGATTTCTGTCCCTACATGCGATTTTTGTCCCTACACGCATGAGTATGTGCTTCACGGCTCATCCCACGCCCTCGAGCGGAACTCCAACAGATATTTGCGTGGATGGTGGCTGAACTCCAACAAATATTTGTGTCGATGGTGGCTATTGAGTCTCACTACTCGAAAGTCTAACTAGAAAGAAAAATATGTGTTTCCTGGTTCGTCGTAAACCGATTCCTGGCAAACTGATAGTGAGTCCGTGGAAGATGAACAAACTCGTTCGTGGGTTCGTAATGATGGTATAATCAATAGTTTAATTTATAATGTGTTTAATGAGATTCAAAATGCTTTATGCATATTTTATTATTTTCAAATTTTAATGTATTTTTTATTGACCAAAGTGGTTCAATGGTTCGTGGCAATTTTAAAGATGGTATAGATTACAGTAACTATTTTCATTTTTTAAAAGTTTTATTTTTATAATTTTTTTTTCTAAACTTTTATTTTTATAATATATTTAATGAGCATATTCAATTTTATTAAAAATTTACATGTATTTTTTATTATTTTTAAATTTTATAGTGTGTCGAATTTAATGCCGAATTTTATCACCAAAATTTGAGTGTTGAATTTCTTACGAACTTCAAAGTCGCCGAACTCGAACACAAATTCGAACCAAGTGACCTAGGTTTCAATCGGCATTTGGTCCGAGATTATTTTATTTTGGCTTCGCCAGTGAGGACATATCCCAAGGGGCGCCCCTCAACTTGGCCACATGATGTATTACATTGTTATATCTTATTATTTGAGGTTGTAATGGGGCATAGGGTGAATTAAGCTCCTAGTGACCCCCTTTCATGTATTGTCATGATTATATCTTATGTTATATTATATTTTGACTTAGACAAGGTGGCATTGGGCAAAAAGTGCGCCCCCCTTGATCCAATCAAATTGATCCATGTTGTGATCCATGTACAGTTGATCTCCACCGTTGATGATGTTATAATCTCAACCGTCGAATGTACAAGTAAGTTAGGGTTTGCGTCTCTCAAAATCTATATAAAGACGAGCCCCCCCCCCCATTGTAAAGCATGAGCTCTGTCATTGGAACTTCTAATAAAGAGATTATTCTAGGATTCAACACTTTGTGTTCTTGTAGATAGATAAATGTGATGATGATTGGTATTGCTTATCTCCTGCATTGAGATAAATCTGGCATAGTTCTTGCATCTTTTCTTGTACCAATTTATTTGCAGGTTGAAGGAGGCGAATTGAAGGAAGGCGCATTGGTGGTGGGACTCGCTCTGTTCTCGACTTTCGGTTTGGTTATCAAGGACTAGTTACTTCTTTATGATTTCTCATTCCCGTATCTTCTTTATTTTGCAAATCCCGTTTATTTGTCGTTACTAATTGATTTCTTTGGTCTAGCAGGTGAAAGGGGGCGCTAGGGACATTGAGCAAAGTACAAAATCACCGAGATCTTTCTCGGATCTCTCACTTGATCTTCGAGGAGGCATTCTTCATAATCCGAGAAGATATCTACAAGTTTCAGGTACATTCTCAAGTTCGTTCTCAACATTTCAATTTTCATGCATTGCACATCACACAAATTCACTGAAAAATCACTTGTAGAAATTAGGAAAAATCACTGGATCAATTTGCACTGGGAATCTCCAAATCTGGCGATCTGGGTTTTGTTGGCCATCAGCCCCCCTAAGTCAACCTAACTAACTCAGCCCCCTTTATTAACTTATTCAACAGACAACATTTCACTTTCATGTTTAAAACTTAAAACTTTAAACATTGTGATTTGTGAAGTGAACAGAGTTGTGACCGTAAAGTTTGAACACTGATGGAGTGAACTTTGAAGGCCGCAACTTGTGGAGTGCACTGTGCTTGTATATACATGAGCAGACTTTGGATATTTTGTCTTCAATGCTTTGGAATCATAGATTAGAATGTTAAAAATGTTGTTTTTCTTTAAACTTTAAATAATTTTTGAGCAAACTGATTCATTAAATTCAAATCGGCCGATTTATGACCGATTCATTACCGATTTTGATTCCGATTCGGAGTTGACCCTCGATGGATTCCGAGTCTAATTTTGATCTTTAAAACTATGATGGTGATCACTAGGTACATTATGTGGAGTCTCTTTGCACATTCATTTGGAGACTTATCTTGGCACCTAAGGTCTTTAGGATGGGGCCACCCCCTTCCTAGATGACAGTGATCCTCTTCCCTTGGCATGTGAGAGCGCTTGGCACACACTTGGACCATGATCTATCATGTTTGGACCATTCTACATCACCTTTGATTGTTGGCACATCTTTTGGAAGCCTCTTATGAACGTTGGAGCACCTTATTGTTGGGTCATACCACACAAGCAGCTGATTTGACGAGATTTCTTGAGATTTGAGGAGGGCATTCTAGGGTTTTGACCCTCCTATGGACCTTCCCTCCACTTGGCACTTGGTTTTGGTAGAGCACTCCCTCGTTTGAGGTTCTTTTACTCATATTTAGGACCTTTGGACCTAGACGTCACCTAGAGTTCGCATTTGGATCACACGTGTTGCATATTGTGAGGAGCGCTCTAGGTTTTTTGGAGCTTTTTCATGTGAATGGTCACCTTATGGACCATACTTAGAAGAGTGCTCCCCTTCTTAGAGATATCTTGTACCATTTCCATGTGTTTGACCTTGGACTAGAAGGTGTACCCCTCTCATCTTGGGCTATTAGTTATGGATTTGAAGTGGCTATCCTAACTACTTTATTGTTTATTGTTTTTTGACCATGTCTAAAGGATTTGTGATCCTCCCTAGTATAGGTCTACAGTTTTAGCCCAAGATATTGTATTATATTTCAAGGGTTATTGAGCCTATAGCATATATAAGAGTCTCCCTTCTCATTTGTATGTTGTTGTTGTTGTGGATTGGAGAATAAAGCTATCTTCATGTCAAAGCTCTTGGTTTTCTTAGGAGATCTTTCTTACATGTGAGGCATTCTTGGTTAATTTATTCTTGGGTATCATGTTGAATTTTCCATTGTCAAAATTCTAGATCTAGTCCATAAAAGGGTAAATTTGCAACAACGGAACTAAGTAAATGAAAATCTCTTTACTCGTTATATGCTTTAGTCTTGTAGCTTGCTTGCAAGTGTCATCTCTAAGAGTATTGCAAGTCTTAGTGAGCATAGGCTAGGTTGTATGCTAGGATCTAGATATTGAAGGTGTACGCCTATAGGGTGACCATTCCTTGGAAAGATTTTGCATGTAACCCCAAAGGCGTGGAGGTGAATTCTCATGTTTTGCAGGTATTCCAGATCAAAGCAATTACAAACAAGGCTTAAGGAGAACCATCTCTAAGACCACATTGGCCCAAGGATCAAAGGCACTTGTCTACTCTTCCATCTTATCCACCACCAAAACTTCAATATTTTAATTTTCTTTTTACATTTTAGCTGGAAATCTGGGTTTCTTCATGGCTGCCATAAATTTCCAGATTTCAAAATTCATCAAGCTAAGGTATTTTCTCACTCGATCCTCATTTTTAGGCTTGATTTCTCTAGCTTTCTTTTTGTTTTACAGTCATTTCCTAACAGAAAGCAAACAAAAAATAAATATGCCCTAAACATTTCATAAAATCACATTTTGAGTAGGGTTATAGGCAATCAGATATCAAATCCAAGATATTAACTCATTGTTTTAGGTTGATTTAAGTGGTTATTGTGCTCATAGTTAGTTCTAAATAACTCTAGAAATTCACATTGGCATATCTTATTTGATTCTAGAGTTTTTAACGGCAACTAAAATGTTTTAATTTTCAGATTTCATGGTCAATTTTCTGCTCATTACTTCACAGTAAATTCTGAAAATTTCTGAGTTATTTTTGCTTATTTACATAACAGGAATCATCTTTAAAAGCAAGATCTCTTTAAAGTGTTTCTCTTGGTTAATTTTGATTATGATTCATTGTCTTATTAAACACATATACATTGGTTAAGTGTTTCACTAAAATTTTGGAAATCACTTATGTAAGATTTCACATACTTGCAAATTTTATCTCTTCCACCACTCTTGGGATAATTTTTCACATACCTGGATAATCATGGCTCAATGGATTATTGTTATCAAAATTATTTGAAACATTTGTTGTAATTTATTTGGCTTAATTCCACACTTATCTAAATCATTGGGTGACACCTTGCTTCCGAAATCTTCTCAAGCAAGGCCTCACCTTGAGGCTAAGAACTTATGCTTTAAGACCAAGGTTACTTGGAAGCAGGAGCGGAAGCGGGAGCAGGAGCGAAAAGCGAAATTTTCAAAAGATCCGGTTTGGGAGCTGTTGCCGCCTAATACGCACTTTAGAACATGGAAAGTCTCCAACCACTGTGTGCGTCCTTGGGGGCAAGTGAGAGCAGGGGACCACTGTCACCACAGTCCACAACTCCTCCATTTAGGCTTTAATCCCAATAGAGCCAAGGGGGGTAGTCCCTAAGGAATGCTAAGTTCCTAGATTTATTAACAAATTAGTTAAAGGGATTAATTATTAAGGTTTATTAAATTATTAGACCAGTGCCTTAGATAAAGAATGGAGTCGATATATTACAAGCTAAGATTAACCACAGTTATCTAAGCAAGATCCACAAGATTATAATTACTTACAAAAGATATACAATTGCTAAAAATATACACGTATAAAGCAAAGGGAAATGTATACACCACACCACAAGATATTCACTTAATGCCTTAATACAAACCACAATGTTAATGCCAAGATGAGATATTTAGATATGCAAGATTTACAATTACTTAAACATTCAACATATGAGATTGCAAGAGCTGGAAATAAATACTTGAAATCAAAGTGAAATGCTGGAGTGAAACAATCTCTGTTGGTGAAACGTTTTGCAATGCCTCTTGGTTGATTTTAATAGATTTTAAGAGGTGCCTTAAATATTCGATTAATGTCTTGGAACCAAGGGATGTGTCTACCCCGACCACATATCCTCTTAAACCAAAGATGGAGTGCTGTTGTGCTCAAAACAGTGGAAACTAGTCCACCTGTAGCTCACAGATCAAACCCCGAGTGCCGAGGCGCTCATCAGGTGGGATCCGAACGCCGTCAGACCCCCCTCAGTCTCTCACCCCCCGTAGCTTCCAACGGTCACCAGTTTTTAATTGGTTCAGACAATATTATGGTGGATGCCTATTACTAAAACCTCTTCCACTCCCTGTCGTATCTCGTGAGTACTCCGCAGAGTGATAACCGAGTAGAGGATCAGGAGCCAGAGAAGTTGTTGGTTTATTTTAGAGGGTTACTTTTAGATCTTGTTATTGTTGAGCATGCAAGGTTTATTTTAGAACGATCAATAGGGTCAACCAAGCAATATCCCTTATGGGAGATGCTGGTACTTGAACCCCGGACTGAAAAAGTAAATGTGTGAAAGATTGTAGTAGAAAGTAAAGAGCAGAAAGTAAGTTATCTAGTTAAACTAAGCCCCCAAATCCTTCTGCTTTTCATACCTTTTGGTCCGAGTTCCCCGAAGGGAGATAACGGAGGGCAGAGGATACACCGAAAGACTTGAGTTGTATGATTACTCTTATCCATTTAAAACAAATGCTTATGCTTGAAATAGATAAAACTTTGAGAAAGTAAAGCAAGCTAATAAGCAAGTACTACTCTAACCTCACAACAATCCCCAAAGGAGAAGGTGGGTGAACTTGAAAAGTAAAAGCTAAGTTAGATTAGATTGTTACGTTATGTTATGCTATATTATGATTTACAATGAAATAAAAACCAACGACTAAACACCTACAGAAAATAGACTTTTCAAGCCTCAAAACACTATGAAAAATGAGGGAGAAAGGTTAGAAATGGACCCTCTTTGAAGTAGGTACAAGGGGGGTGTTTTTTTATAATTTTTTGGCAGCACCTCCCCTTAATACCTGTCAAAACCTTTCAAAAACCAACAAGCAAAAACTTGCTGGAATTTACAGTAAACTCAGAAAAAACAATGTTATTAAAGTTAGTATAAAAATACAAATATTTACAGAAAATTTCAGATTTGAAAATGATTGAAAACAGAAAGTTTAGAGGGCTGAAAATACAATTTCCAGCCACTTAAATGATGTAAAAACAATATATTTAAGCTACTATGCTAATATATAATGAGTCAAGGCCCTAAAACAAGGGTTTTATTCATTAACCAATGAATAAAACCAAGTTTAATTAGACCTGTAACTCTATGAGAGAAAATGTAAACAGTAAAAGAAGTAGATTGACAAACACAAAGAGATTAGGAGCTTGGCTTTGGAGGCCCTCCTTCAAGCCTTTGGATCTGCAAGAAATGGGTGAGCAAGACTACACAATGCAAGCAAGGAGATGAGCAAAATAAATAGCTCTACAAAAACCTTTGTAGAGTTAAGTTAATCTACTCACAATGAAAAGCAAATAACCATTTACCATTCAATCCCTTTGCAGAGGGCATCTATGCTTAACAAAATGAAAGTAAATACTCACAAATGGAATAACAGTACCTCAATGCTTGAAGAGGGAAGCCAACACACCATAGAAGAGATTTCTTCGAAAGAATTTCTTCTATTATAGGCCCAACTAGGGCAAGATTCAATACAAAGATGACCCAAGAATGGCTTGAGCAAAATGCTAGAATAAAGAGAGAAGAGAAGAGAAGCAAAGATTTTGGCAGCATAACCATGCTACCAAGAACCTTCATCCTAAAATGAGAGGAGAAGCCTCTTATTTATAACTAAAAACCTAAAGAGAAGGCCCTTGGATGATGGCCAAGTTTCACCCATCCAAGAGGGGGCCTTTTGGAAGCTTCCAAGAGGGGGAGGGGCTCCATATTAAGATGGAAAAAACCCACACAGGCAAAAAATGCCCCCTCTTTTAAATAATTCATTTTTCCACTTTGAGTGGGCCCCATTTGGGTTTATTTCTCCTTAACCTTGATAGGAATGAACTTTAGGAAAAATTAGAGCCCCTAACTTTGACTTTTGGCCCAAAGATAAGAATTTTGCATTTTTAGTCTTGGCAATTAAATTAATTAATCCTGGTTTTTGCCTGAGTGGGACCAAAAGTGGGCTAAAATCCTAACCACATGTCCGAATGACATGGGACTTGATCCTGTGGCTTAGGGGTTGATATGGCATTTCTTTTTTGCACTCATACCCCTATTACAAAATGCCAAGGACCAAGTGACGACCTTATTACATCAAAACTTTAATTAATTAACCCCTGACGGTGAGGTTAAAAAATTAAGAAAAGGCTGACTAGACTCAACGAAATTCCGCAAGACTCTAGGATATGTCTAGTATGATCATGAATAACACTTTGAACCCTTAGCCACCCCATGGACTCGATTACTAGAACGCACGTCACCACTTTGGAGGATTTTTTGAGTGAAAACCCAACCAATAAAAATCGTTAAAGAACAAAATTTATTGGAAGGGGAAAAACACTCGATGAGGGGACTTCCCTAATGATAAAGTACATAACATGGCATCCATATCATATGATCCATACTTGGAACATAAAATTACAATAATTATCCCACGTAGGGGAGCGGATATTTCGAGTACAAAGGGGCAAATTGCCCTGCAAGGTAAAAAATCACAAAGATTTTTCTATGGAACAATTGAACAAGAATGTACATCTCCAATGTACATGAGGTTGCCACCTAGTCGAAATAGGTGGGCAACAGGAGCGTTTTTTATATAATATATATTTTGATGCATATATGCCAACAAATGCCTGTAGAATGTTGAATGAGTTATGGAAAGCATAAAAACATGAAATAAACCATAATAGCATATAACATCATTCATCAATCATCAATCACATAGTAGTGAATTCGTCAACCATAGGTCCATTATCCATAACATCAAGTTATCAACCTTACAGCTTCAACATTTCAATATATAACATTTTGTCATCACTAAGAAACTATAGTCTAGACTCTATAACAGAAAACATCAACCATGAAATGAAAGTTGAACTTGGAACAATGCACAAAGCATCATATTCATTACCAAAGACTTATAATAATATGCTTTTATGCAGTAACCAGTTAATGACTCAAGTTTCAACAATTCAAAGTTGCAAATAGTGAACTTCAAATATACATTCAACTTCGAACTTCAAACTTGAATTGCCATGTAATGTTCACAAAATATACCATAATAAATATAAATAAGAAAAGACAAGAAAAGTAGATTTTGTGGATGTTTCCTCTTTCCATGGGAAATTTCTAAATTATTTTCCTGTGGTTTATGAACAAAGGGAGCGGGATTATCATCCCCGGTAGCCACCAATGTTGAGCGGCTTGAGCCACGTCCAAGATTTGGTCTTGCATGACCCCCCCTTGGTGATGCATATGGGGGTTGTGAAGTTGAACCTCTAGGAAAAGATGGTGCATCTAGAAATAAGGTAGAAGATGACGGTGGCATTGTTGCTGCTGCATGGTCATCCTCATCACCCAAAAGCTCATCCTCCAAGCACTCTAAAGCTAAGGCTCCATCCTCCAAGTTATGCTCCTCTGGATTTTTGTCCCAAGTGGCATATGATCTATCAGTTTTGTCCCGCTCACAGTAATGAGTCAACAACCTCAAGTTGTAATGTACATAAACCAAGCTTTCTACCCAATTTTCATTTAATCGGTTTCTTTTCACTGAGTGGATGAAGCTATAGGTGCTCCAACACCTTTCTGCAGAGGAACTGTTTACCACCTGTGAAAGCACTTTGGTTTCCAATTTATGAAAGTGTGGGCATGATGAGCCATACATGTTCCACCATTCAATAGGAGGCACCCTATCTCGATCTTTTCTAGCATGCAAAGTACCAAACGGACCAATATCACTGAGGTATTTGCTTAAATCACTACGTAATAAGGCACATTCATCTTCATCAGGGACCAACTTGTCTATAGCAGCCCTGTACCCAACTTGTACCTCTAGATCCATGTGGGGCTTTCTCCTAACCCCACCCCCAAGTGCTGGTTTGGCCAACCAAGATGGAGAATAATATTTTGGTGTTAATACATATGCTAAGGCATGCAATGGAACGTTGAGATGTTCCCACCTTTTGACCAAATATGTGTGAATATGGTCATACAGAATGGGATCCTTCGATTCAACAATATCTTTAATTTGGCCCAACATGATATCCATCTGCTCATACACCCCCCAATTACCGGCTTATTTGTATCTGCAAACCGAATCATGTGATAAATGGGCTTTGTGAACTGCAAAACAAACTTGACACTTGCCCAAACTTGACCGTCAAGAACGGTGTCTTTCACATTTTGAAAATCAAGCCTGTCAAATGTGGATGTAGCTCTATCTTTGAAGACTTGCCATGATTCACTTGATACCATGCTAGCCAATCCCTCTCTTACCTTCAAAAGGCGCCTGAAGGTGAAGTACTAGCTAGCAAATCTAATATTTGCTATCTTTAATAGCTCTAACTTTGAGTGACTACGGAATATGCCATGGGCATTGCTATGGTTGGTAATAAATCTTATCATGTTCTTACCCTTTTTGTACAGTTCACCAATCCATTTGTATTCGTTTTCCTTCAACTTAATAATGTCATGCATCAAAAGGTTAAATGTCTGAACCAAACACCCGAACCAAAATATGTTGGGGTATTTATCTTCAATGATTGCTCCCCCTGCCTTACAATTAGCAGCATTATCTGTTATGACTTGGATGACATTGTATGGACCAATAGCTTCAATGTTTTTGAGTAGGAGTTCTACAATGTTCATGCCGGTCTTGAATTTATCTAAGTAGTCATGTGTCGAAAGGAAAACCGCACCAGTAGCAGAGACACCAAGAACAATTATCAATGGTTTGCCTTTCACATTTATCCAACCATCTGATACAATTGATACCCCATACTCATTCCAAGCATTTGTGAATTGCCCCAAAGCATTTTGGATCTTGGCTTTTTCCTTGTCAAGCCCCACAGTTCTCGCTTTGTCATACCCAGGGATCTTGTATCCTGCTGCGGTAGTGCAGGTGGCCTCTACCATTTCATGCCAATGGGGTGAGCGAAGAACATTTAATGGTATGCCATATGCATAGAGAAACCAATTCATCCCTACCACCTTGATCAAGGAAATCTGATATTGTCTTGCCACGTGACTGCATGGGAGACAATCCAATGCCTTGGGTGGATGGGCCTACAATTATTGGTGAGCATGAAAGGTCATGGTCATTCGATGATCGTTTTGTTATGTTTTGTGCTTCAAATTCTTCCTTCTTATAGATGGCTCTTTGTGTTGATACCACATGTGGGCAAACACAAACTCCTATAGTTTTTCTTTCATCACATGGCATGTGCCCACATAGATGTCTTCTCACACGGGTATATGAACCTGTGTATGTCTTTTTAGAATGGGGGCAAACAAATTTGGTCGTTCCACCCCCTCTGCCTCCTCCCTACCTTGTGACATATTTTCACAAGGGTGTGGGGTCCTCTTTGGTTTTCTTTCAGTTTTCCTCCTCCTCTCCATGGTATGTGTCACTTCCCACTTCTTCATCATCTCCCTCATTCCTCCTTTAGTTTCCAGTCACCATCATCAAAATAACAATTGGAACCAACAAAATAAACCATAAACCCATCATCATGGTTGATGGAACTAGAGATTTAACCTGTTCCTTGCAATAGAATGAGAGAGGAACTAGAGATTTAACAATGTACATTACTACATTCTAGTGTATAGAGTCTAGAATTTATATTCCAAGCATTCATCATTCATCATTCATGATCGAATATAGAAATCAAAGTTCAAAAACTTTCAAAACTCAAACACAAAGCAAATGAACAAGAAAGATTGTAGAGCCTACCTCTTTGGATCCAGCTCTCCAATGGTGGTGACAAGTTCAAGTTTCAAGTTTTCAACCTTCTTCAATCTCCAATGATGGCAACTTCTCCTCTTCTCCTCTCCTCTTCTCTCCTCTCTTCTCTTGCAAAGTGAGAATGAAGTTGGAGAAGATGACTTTATCCCCCAAAGCCCTCCTCCTTCCCTCCAAAAACCCACCAGTGGACCCCATCCCCCTCCTCTATTTCCTCTCTTCCGCGGGCGTCGTGTTAGAGTGGGGGCAAAGGGGAGAGCGTCGGGGAGCTAGGGCAGGAGCGCACGAGAACTGAGGCGGTAGCGAATGGGAGTTATCCTGGGGTGATAAGGGAGAGTTCAGGGAGCTATCACTCTTGGACAAAGCAAGGAGCGCGTGAATGATCAAGGGAGCATGCTCTACAAAACACTCTGGATTGAGAGCGATCTAGGAAGCGCACTTCCGGATAGCTTCCTTAGCGATTCCATGAGGAGCGAGCTTCCGAAGCGGGGGCGAGGGGGGAGAGCGCTTCCCCACAACCTTGTTTAAGACATTCAATTGGGAAACTTATTTTACATCTATTTTCAGTTTTGGATTATGCTTAGCATGGAGGCAAATGAACCCACTCACTAACCACATTTGGTATTAATTTTGTTGTGAGTTCATTTTCTGGAAATTTCACTTTAGTTTCCAGAATTGATGATCTTTAATGTTCAAATATTTTTATTGTTCAAGTTGATATCTCGCAATCCTTTGAATATTTTCATTCAAGTGTTAGATCTATTTAGCATTTTAACAATCTCACATATTCAATCACTCTTTCAGGAATTAACTTTGCAATTTATACATTATCTAACTAAGTTACAATCAATCCCACCTTAGCTCTCTTCATCAGAATCCATTCAATCAGCTTTAGGGAAGCCTCCCTTGATGTTGAGAGCTAGTCAAAAGTTAGGGAATTTTCTCCAGAGTTTCTCCTAGGTAGCACTGGTCGATTGGGACTTGTTGCCTTTCACGCACCTGGGGGGTTAACGTGGCAGAAATCTTCAAGCCACTGGGTGTGTCCTTGGGGGCAAGTCTCGAGTCAAGTACTGTCACTTGATCTTGACTCCTCCGTTTAGGCAAACTCCTAACGAAGCCAAGGGGGGTAGACGCTATTTGGTTGCTAAGGACGATTAAGCATTTAGTGATGAATGAATAAGTTATTTCGGAGTTTTTAGAAGGTAAATACTGACCCCAGATATTGCAACAACAATGTAATCCCACTGAATGAAATTATAATCAAACAACACATGAATCAACTTAAAGCAAATGATTGTACGATACAAAATAAGAGACTAGTGCGAAAAATGGAGTCACAAGATTGTAGTGCTGAAAATGTGTTGCAATTGTTCTTGGTCAATTTTAGCTAATTGATGAGATGAGTGGATTAAGAGGGAGGGATTTCCCGATATACCGCGAAGGTACTAGGAATGTGTCCAGACTCACCAAGTGTGGTAGCACATGAGGAAATGTGAGCTGAATGGAGTCACGGGGCCCCGCCGTCACTTTTCAATTGTTCTCGCTTCCTCTGCACAATTTCCCGACACGAAGCAAAACACAATATTGGAATTTCGTTGTTTGGAGGTTAATCGAAAATGTGAAAGCTAATTAAACTAGTCACTCAATCCCTTTGTGGATGTGATCAATTGGTCGGTCAAAGCCGCAGAGATCCAGAGCATAACGGGGATGACCCTTGTTAATTTTAAAGATTTTTTGAAAAGTGTTTGTTTGTTTATCAAATCCCCAAGAGTCTCTTTTAGGTTATAAACCCTACTCGAGGAAACAAGGGGGGTTGATTACCAAAAAAAAGGTAAAATTTAAAGAAAATTGAAATGTTTTCTAATTACTATACTGCGCAAATCTTTTCCCTTTCGGTAATGTTAGTATTCGCTCTTACTTTTGCAAAATAATAATGAAATGTAAAGCTCAAAATTATACGGTCTGCAATAATAAAATATTAAAATCTAATCTACTTAAGTTAAATTTAACCGAAACAAAATCTAAAGAGGAAAATGCACGAAAAGCACACCGACACAAAACCCACCAGGGGGGATAAGGAATGGGCTCTTAGGATCCTACTCAATACTTATATTATGTTTTACAATGATATTAGAGCTTGAAGAACTCCTCTTACTCCTTATATATCGTAGAGGAAAGAGGTTACAAAAGTGTGGAAGGGTTAGGAAAGAAAAGGAGGGTTCAAAGATGTCTTTGTTCGCTTGAACCTGCCAAAATTTATTCCCAAATTTTCTTGTTATCACCTGCCTTGTAGTTGCCTGTGTGAGGTGGATCCAGGATGGATTGTAGAGGGGCAAGCAACTAAGGGGTGGAACCACGACTGCCTAGACTCCCAAATGGATGGTTGTCACGCCAATCAAGGCAGCCTTCACTTAATGTTATCCTAGTCCAAGATAACAATGGGGGAGACCCAGATCTGCTCCCGACAGGAGAGATCGGACCTAGACATCAGAAAAAAAATCAAAAAAAGATTAGATGGGGCTTCAGGATACTTAAGGTGCAAGGTGAATGGAAACCCTAGCTCTAGGGTTTAGGTACTAGCAACTGGTGAAAATGACCACTGTCTTGAGAAATGTAACTGTGACAGGGTGAGCAAGAACAGAGTTGGGACTGTTTAGTACCAAGGAGACAGACTCAGTGAAAGATAGGTGACTTGAGTTATCAATGAGTGTTGGCAAAGGGAATGGGAGTGAGGTCAAGTTAGGGCTAGCGCTAGCTAGGAGATCAGTGCTTTATGTGCCTTGGGCAATGGAGTCAGCATCAACCCAACGTTTTAGTGAACCCACCTGGGATACACCTTGATCTATGAACCCAGAAAATAGTTGGTCCGGAGAAGCTAAGGTACAGGAAAGACTAGCTAAATGGAAGGCTAGCGCTAGGGCTTGGAAAGACAGATTTGCAGTTATAGGGTCACCTGGACGCTAATAACTCAGCATTGAAGGAGAAATGAGGTCAAGGTGACCTGATCTACAAGCCCAAATCAAAAAATCAGCAGAAAATTCAGATCTGAACAAAGTCAAAATTTGATGAGGGGGCTAAGGGGGCTGAAAACCAATTTTTCAAATCTAGGGAAAACCGGAAAGAACTAGCTCAACATTGGGGGTGTTCTGGAATGCTTAAGCCCTGATCTATCAGCCTATCTTGTCATATTTCATAAAAAGTCACTTCTGGAAAAGTCCAATTTTCAGTGAGGGCGCTAGGGTCGTTTTAGTCAAAAACTCAGATCTAGGACAAACAGCCAAGAATTTGGACAGCATTGGGGTTGACTTGGACTGTGTGGGACCCGATTTATCCGCCTGTGAAGTCAGAATTCAGAAAAAATCAAAACCCTAGCAGGTCAAATTTTCATTGGGGGGTTATGCAGTTTTCTAGGAAAAAATCAGATCTAGGTCAAGCCAGCAGGAGTTTGACCAGCGTTGCAGTTGATTTGGTGAAGGGGAGGCCCGATCTATGAAACCCAAAAATGATTTGGCCAAAGATCGGACGATTCTCAGATTTATTACTTTTTGGGGTTTTTAGTATTTTAGGAGTTTTCAGAAAAATTTGAAGTAAAGTAGGGTACAATGGAATAAGATCTAAAAAGAAAAAACTTACCTGTCAGATCTTACCTGGAAAAGCTTGTAGAAGTCTTTAACAGTGATGATCTCTGCTGTCCCGATCAATTCTGGAAGATCCTCGTGATTTCTATGGCATATGCAAGCTCCAAACCACAAATGCGCCCCCTACTCTGCATGAGCAAACGTCAACCATATCAGATTTGCTAATACAAGATAAAGAAACTGAATGCTACAAGAAAATGAAACCAAGTAATCATAGATCACAATGAAACTAATGAAAATACCCTGATCCAAGACGAAGAAAACCGAGCGAGTTGAGGTCCCCCTACAAAAACGCTCCAGCCAAAACGCCCTCCTTTAGACAAAACAATGATAGCAAAAAATATAGATCTCACAAGAATTTCCACAATGCTAGGAAGCTGGAGATTTTCCAATCACCATTTGAGAACATCAAATGCAAAGCAAATCCAGAAAATTTCCACAAAAAATCTTTCTATTATTCAGATCCAAGAGCCAAAGACCCCTTACAAATGAGAAGCTCTCTCCTTTAGATAGAAATGAGAAAACCTCAATCATAACCAAATCCTAACCACTTTCAAAACGAGTGCCTAAGATTAAAAGATGAAATGTTCTAATCAATGGTTGAGATGAGCTTAACATACAACACATGGATCAATATAACCATAATTTACCAAAGTGGACTAAACCACCCATAAAACGGTAACCCACTCAACAAGAAATAAATGAAAGCACATAGTGGGTCCAAGGAGTGTTTGACTAACTCCCTCTGGGTGTCCCCATGGCACAATAAAATAATATAATAATTTAATTATTTGACTTTATGCCTTCTTAAGGAAATCGTGAGCCTTCCAAAAGCTCCAGAAAATAATACAAAAATGCCCAAAAATAGGTGTGGGCCCAATCAGGTGCTGCAACTGCTGGAGAAGATGTGGAAGACATCACTCTCATCATTGTGACTCATCCCATGCCATTTCTTTACCTCAGTAGCCCAAATCGATTTCTTCAATAGTCATTTAATCATTTTTAATCTGCCTCGTTAAATGTGATCCTGCCAAAACAGCCTCTAGGGTGCCTGCGTTGTCAAACTGAGCCCACCAGGCTCTCTAGGATGGGGGTACAATGGTACTAACAAGTGGCTGCACCCCCCTATGCCCATACAACGCCCTAGGAGATCCAACTAAAACATCTCCCTGCTCAAACATATCAACCTGTGAAGAAAAACTGCATCATAGAGGCAGAATGAGCTTAATCATATCTACAAGTGCCCGGAACTGGAAATAAACTATCTCATTAGACTCAGAGAGTCCAAATCCATCTAAGGTGTATACTCATACCCCTCATAGGTCTCTATCTGATCATCAATCATATCCAATAAACAATGTAACCATCCGTAACTGATCAGACACCAATAATAACTCAGACTGTCATCCATCTGCTGCAAGTGTAATAAGCTAAGACATGCTCTACAACTCATTTAAGTAACAATCACAAGTAGCATTCATTTCACTGGCGGTACATCAACCAATACATATATAAGGCTTTATTTATTATTACTCAGACTTAGACTTTCAAGACTATACTCACTTCATAGCTGTATTCATTTGCTAGTGAAGGGTGAAGGATGAAATTGACAAGACTTAAGGCAAAGGATGACTTCCTACTCAACATCATGACACTTCGGATATGGAAAGGGAATACTCACTATAACCAATGTTGGACAAACAACAACACAAGGAATGGCAGTGCCTCACAAATGGGTGAGTTGTTTAGAGAGTGCTTATTCAACTTAGGCATCATGACTACATCAAGCTTGATCCAAGTTCACTATGATCATCATTTTATTCCATGGCCTTTTGGCCTATATGACCCTTTGGGACTTCACCAGTGCTTAAAAGCACAGCTAATTGCAGTTTTCATCCGGAACATATTTATTTTTATAAGGTCAGCAATATTTGGATATAGCATATTTTTAACCATTGCTTTTTTGGACCTTCTCTTACACTCTTCAAGGAGTATTATTGCTCATGCCCTCTTTACATATGTTAAGAAACACAGTTTTATAATTTTCATTTTCCATGGGCGCATATTCAATACTTTCAATACAAGTAGTACATGAGCTTTCAGTTTTAGCCAACAACATCCCAAGTGACTAGGGGGAGTTCTGCACAGTGCCAAACATCGGGACAACCGACCAGAATGATTTAGGCATACAATCCAACTTACCAAAGGAAAGTTTTGTCACCAACTCAAAGCCGAGACACAATAAAAATAGGGAGGCTTGTCCAACAAAAGTTCTAGCGGGGAGAAAGGTCCTCCATGCCATAAGTCAAGAAGTCAATCGGGTTGAAAACTAAACTGGAAGGTAATGGATGGATGGAGACAATGAATGATGGAGCCAACACTAGCAAGCCAAAACAATGGTGGGAATGACTACCTCTATTCTCTCTAAGGAGGGTAAAACCAATGAGTATAGATCAAGAACTTCCAAGTCTAAGTAAGGACATCAATACATAGTACAAGATACAACCAAGTCCATATAATTATGACCGCCAGATCATGATACCACAAGTTAATACATGTCACAAAAATCAGTATAAGAGCAATAATAACCATAACACAATATAAAATGCTGAGTCATAATCATGCAATATAATCCATCTGAGACACCATCTGTCCAACGAGAAAGAACTGATATAAAACTGGGCATCAATCACTGCTCTGTAATGACATAAATGGCTACATCAGTCCTCAAATCTGAGTGTCCTAAGACTCTGTCCTGACATGGGAGAGTACAATAGTCCACTAATAATAATAATGATCCATAAAAAATGCTCATCTCAGCATCTCATATGTAAGAGATCTGGCTGAAAAAATGTACTATGTCCGAAAAATAGAATATGGTAGCCTGGCTACTATATATGTGATAACACTTCTTTTTTTGTTGTCACAATACAAAAATCAGCGAACTAATTAGTTGCTAAAACTGCCCAAAAAATTTTTGAAAGTGATTTGGGCAAGTCAAAAAAATACTAATAATTACTAAGTAAGAAAAACTAGATCTAGAAATCAATGAAATAAGAAGAGTGGGATCGTGAAACCCAACCTTTTAGGATCTTGGACAGCGTTTGAAAGGCAGCCAATGCAAGCACTTCTATGCTAGATTTAGACTTTAAAACTTATATTAACTACCTTCAATCAACAAGCTAAAGATATTCTTGAAACAATGCTTGAAAATGAACAGTAGATTAAGCTAGATCTAAGCAAAAGGATAAATCTTTGTAAAATTTAGATCTAAGCAAGCTACATATATAATTTAGGTCTAGAGAAGTTTTAGCTTTAGAAGTTGTAGATCCAATGCATAAAAGTCAGTAACCTGAAAATGGATTTTAATTTAAAGTTGAGAAAGGTGAAAGAAAGCCCCCTTCTTTGAAATGGGCAATTGAAGATGCTTGAAATCCTTGCAATGGATTGAGTTTCTCTCTAAGAATAATGGAGAGTAAGGAAAACAAACAATATCCCTTGCAAATCTACCGGTAAGCATATGTGGGAAACGTGACCACTGTCACCTTAGTCCCTTATCCCCAACTAATTCGGAAGTCGAAACGTCCTAGGGGGAGCCCTATTCCGATCCTGTAAGGACACTTAACACCAAAATGTTCTCTCTCGAGGATGTCAGTGATCAATGCCTAATGGAGTCTAAAAGGTGTGAAAAGGGGTTATATATTTTGTATAGTTAATATAGCGGCAATATACCCTCCCAAATGTTAAACTTATTGCCTAATGTTACCAACAAACATAAGTGCAAATATTGATCATTGTCCAAAAACATAAATATAGTAGTACAAGCATGAAATTGGTACGACTGTAGCAGTATATAGATCAGCTATTTAGCCAGACTTATGAGAGATAGTGCCAGTCATGAACTTCAATAACAATTCAAGGCAGCGACACTAGTTATCATATTATAAGCTCATCACTTATCATGTGGTATCACTGATTTTCATGCACAAGTACAGTAGTATAGCAGCATTAACAAAGTATCTTATTGCACACAAATACGTTCATTCCACCAACTTTGTAAAGCATGAAGTAGATGTGGCTTTGTGTCATTCTTTGCAGACTGTATGTGTTTAGTCAAGTGCAGCAGTATCTCATGACAACAATTGTATTGCAGCAGTCAACACATGTAAATAACTTGTCAAACCATACTTTCATATAACAATTTGCATTCACTTTTAGAGTAAAGCAGTAGTATAGCAGCATTAACAAAGTATCTTATTGCACACAAATACGTTCATTCCACCAACTTTGTAAAGCATGAAGTAGATGTGGCTTTGTGTCATTCTTTGCAGAATGAATGTGTTTAGTCAAGTGCAGCAGTATCTCATGACAACAATTGTATTGCAGCACTCAACACATGTAAATAACTTGTCAAACCATACTTTCATATAACAATTTGCATTCACTTTTATAGTAAATTAAACTAGCATGTATGTGTGCCTACAGCATGTTTGAGCATTGTATATTCAGTCACTTCCCCACAGTCATAGCAGCCTTCAGATTAGCATGAATTACATCAATGTATACATATCATATCATTATCTTCGATGTAAAAGCAAGTATTCACTACAGGTTATGTAACGAGGAGTTAATCAACTGGTTTCATCCAATTTAAAGCACGTAACTCACTGTGTGTGTAACTTGTGTGTAGACTGTGTGGATAATGCAGGAGAAGGACAACACACTACAATGTTTTTTTTAGACCATGGGAACAGCAACCTCCCAAGAGTATATCCAACAGCCAGCAAGCCAGATATACCAGTAACTTGTGACTTAGAAGGGGCCGAGACGTCCCGAAGCCCACCGGGGTGAGCCTCTATCCCAGGGGTGGCCTACCCTTCAAGCGTTGTCACAGCCGGCCAATGAATAACCCTACCCCCCGTCGGTTTTGAACCTATGACCTCCTAAGAGATAACACATGTTCTTAACCATTAGGCCCACTCAGGTGCTCTGACAACACACTACAATGCTAGGGTTAGGAGGGCTGCCACTGCAAGGGCAGTCTTAGTATTCGTTTGGGAAGATTGGAGTCACCTTAGCATTAGATCATGGCTGAAGGATAGGGCACTGTTGCTAGGGAAGCAAATAGAAGAAGAGGGAGGGCTAGGAAAGGCAGCTAAGGGAGAGTTTAGGATGGGAGCTAGTTTAGGGCTTTTAGGGAAGAAATAGGACTGTTTTAGGGCCTTTTGGGGCAGATTTTGGGAATTTTTCAATTTTTGTATTTATAGGGTTTCCTATAATTCTGCTTTAGGGTTTTTAGGGCTTTAGAGACTAGGGAGAATTTGTAGGGAAGGTGGCCGAAATTTTAGGGAGGCCCAAAAGTGCAAAAAAGATAATTTTTTTATATTTAGGGTTTCTAACATAAAATTGCATACCTAAATTTAACCTAAAACTAATCATAAACTAACCCTAGAACTAGGTTTTTTTTCAAGAGAAAAGGTGTGAAAACCAAGGGAACTAACCCTAGCAAAAAGCCCCACCACAACCTAGGGCATCTAGGGAGGATGGCTAACCTAGAGAGGAAGAATTCCTAGGTCAAGCAACTACCCTAGAAAAACTACGGAGAAACCCTAGGGCACCCTCACAAGGAGACGTGCCTCAGTTTGCCAAGGTGACAAGAATGAAAGGTAATGGCCTATCCAAGCAAAAAGTGAAGCACTAGGGCTACCACTAAGACTTGAACATGCACATCCACCAACATTCAAACAAAAAGATGAAAAGCCTGACCTTTTTGTGCTCGTGTTCATCCAACAAATCAAAACATCACCAAGCAAAGAACTTCACCAAAGAATTAACGGAAAAAGCTTGCATTAACCCAGAAAAACTTCCACAAGAGGAGCATACCCATCCAAAGAACCCTAGCAGAGGTAAAACAAGTGCATAGTGTATTATCCCATAAGTTGTGTCTTTAAAATGAAAGTGAGGAGATCTATTTATATGATCTCACACTCATTTTTTACAAAATATCTAAGCCTACATGAAAGTTTTTGAAAGAAACCCCAACCCGGTTTCAATCCTTTTGGCTTCTCTGCATGGTTTAATGCCCAACCCTTTCAATGCATAAATTTTAACAAAATTTAACCTGACTGAAACACATGAGGTTCTTTTTCTCAAATTCAAACAATTCAAAAATTTTCTTTTCTACTGGGAAATTAAAACTCAGAAAATTTCAGACATTCAAACACATGAAATTTTAACACACTTGTTTTTTACCAATGGTCCAGGATAAAACTCCTAAGGGAAAACTTGTTTTCTGAGTGAGAGATTTTATTTTTATTCAGTAAAAATTACAAAAATAAAATTCAGAAGTACTTATCAATTTTTCTACCTCGAAAAATGTACTAGAATCAGCCTTGAAATTCATGCCAGTTAATTGTTGTACGAACAACAATTAATTTTATGTCTTTTACCTCGGAAAATGTGCCCACAGAAATGCCTCGATTTATGTGCAAATCCGTATTGTACGGATTCTAAAAATTTAATGCAGGTCGTATTGCTGTACGAAAATCTGTCGTACTGTCAAACCGTACCTTCTCTCGATTTATGTGCTGATCGTACAAGCTGTATAGAACTCCTTGAAATTCGTGCAGCATAAAACCCTCCTCGATTTCTGTGCAAGTGTACAGACTCCTTGGAATTTGTGCCTGCAAATTAATTCAGTTTCTTTCTCCTGCTGGTTAAGAATTCTCTTCAAAACCCTCCCTCTTCTTTTTCTCTCTCTCCAAAAATCTCTTTTGAAGAATGATCACAATGAATGAACTTTTGCCTTGCCTTAGTCCTTTTTGTTCATGGCAGCTTCCTGGTCAATCTAACGGTCAAGATTAGATTAAATGGAGGGTTCACATTAAATGCTCCATTAAATAATAATTAAATAACATTTAGTGCACCTCATGTCATTTAATAAAGTTGAGCAACTCTTTTTCTATTTAATCACTCACTTAACTTTTTAAATGTGAACTTAGGAAAATACCAATACTTAGCCTTTTAATAAAGTCACTTTAAAAATTATAAAGTGCTTCTCACTTCATTAAATGCACAAGACTATGAGTCACAGCATTTAAGTGTCCTTGTCCACCCCAAGGCAAGTCTAGGTGGACAAACACTTCCTAGGTAACTTTTCAACACTACATGCTTTAAAATGTGTCAACTTGAAATTATAAAATGTCAACTTAAAATTTAAACAAAATCATAATAAAATATGGCCTAACGTAGGCTCAAGGTAGCCTACGTGGAGTATTTGTATCCCCAGGTGCCAAAACACACTCAAATAAGCAAATCACTCCGAACAAAAGGCTGGAGTGAGATGGAGGGAGGGTCTAATTTTTACATGGAGGGTTTGTATCCCTGAGAGATTTTATTTTTCTGAGGGAGGCGTTTGCATATCCTCATATGTCAACAACAGCATGTCCCTGCATCCACCTAAGAATATCTTTGGATATACATGTATATTACTTATCTTCTTCACAAACAAGTTAGTACTCCAAATAATCCTTGAAATTTTGAAATTGTCAGCAAAATAACTCATACCTTCATGCTTCAAATGAAAAGATAAACAGTAAACGCCATGAGACTGAGGAATGAAAAGCATACCTATCCACTTACCTGCGCTGACCTTGTTGAAATGGATCATTAACGACTTACCAAGGTATGGTAGAAAGGGCTGAAAATTTCTTCAATACTCGTCACAAGATGATGTTGGGAGTGCTGATAGAGGATAGTGTGAACTTCATTGATGATAGGGAAGACTTCCTTTCCCATGATGATGCAAGGTCTCAAAGAGTCATATAGCGGTCGACCGTGGAACTCCCAGTAATTATTGTCTTCCATATTTTCGTAACTTTCTTCCAAGAGAGCCAAAACATCATAACAGACTATTAATGGAGGACAACGAATTTTTATCAATTATGTGCATTCCTTGGTTTCTTCAATTATGGCTTCTTGATCTTCATTTTCGTCATCAAGGAGTACTTCAGACTCTTTTGAGGCTTGTTCATCATTCATGGTCTTCAAGATTTCCTTCTTAAACCTAAGACCCCACTGATCACAGAATACTTCGATCAGCTATCGAAAGGAGGATATCCCCCCAGGGGGGAGTCCATCATACCAAGAATCGATGTCCTCATTCCCTCTTAGACCAAGCGACATCACGAATAATTGTATAATCATATCCTCGTCCGTAATATCCCACGTCACAAGGACTTCTTTAAACTTTGTAACATGTGTCTCAACTGTATCTTCATCCTTGTGAAATGTCGGTATAGACTTAAGACAACGATGTTGGTTGAACTTGTTCGGGTAGCCTAGGATGTTTGAGAAATCAAACGGGTCAAGCATCCCTGTATCGCTTGCTCGAAAATGTTTGCTTCGATCTTCTTTAGTTTTTCTTCAGTGGAGTCGCCAGGAGAGACCTACCAAGTTAGTTTAACAAATCTCACCAAACTATCAAAAGCAAAGACATACTTGATTGATGGGGTAGCCTAAGTTCTTTGTGGAGTCGCCAAATAAGCCTGTAGGTTAGTCCTTTCTACAGAAATATATGCAATCATATAAACCAGGACTCAAAACTTACCAAAATGTCGTTCTTGCCTGGATAAATCACCTCAACAAGTTTGAGGTTCCTCGGCAACGACGCCAAAATGTTAAGCCTTGTCGAGCTTCTTCTTTGTGGAGTCGCTAGGTAAGATCTGCAAGATAAGTCCTTGACAATAATATTTTCAAAATACCAAGGAAAACTTACCTCAAATTTCTTACCAAATGTCGTTCTTGCCAGGGGTGTGAATGACTCCAGATCAACCACTTCAAATTTCGAAATAGTCCCCGGCAACGGCGCCAAAATGTTAAAGCCTTGTCGGGCTTCTTCTTTGTGGAGTCGCCAAGTAAGATCTACAAGACTAGTCCTTGACAATAATATTTTTAAAATATCAAGAAAGACTTACCTCAATTTTCTTACCAAATGTCATTCTTGCCAGGGGTGTGAATGACTCGGGATCAACCGCTTCAAATTGTGAAATGGTCCCCGGCAACGGCGCCAAAATGTGTTACCAGTTGAAATGGCAAGCCTAGCCACCGGTAAGCATATGTGGGAAAAGTGACCACTGTCACCTTAGTCACTTATCCTCAACTACTTCGGTAGTCAAAACCTAGAGAGCCCTCTTCCGATCCTGTAAGGACACTAAACACCAAAATGTTCTCTTTCGAGGATGTCAGTTATCAGTGCCTAATGGGGTCTAAAAGGTGTGAAAAGGGGTTATATTTTTTGTATAGTTAATATACCGGAAATATACCCTCTCAAAAGTTAAACTTATTCCTCAATGTTACCAACAAACATAAGTGCAATTATTTAACAATGTCCAAAAACATAAATATAGCAGTACAAGCATGAAATTGGTAATTATGACAGCAGCAGTATATATATCAGTTATTTAGCCACAGACTTATGAGAGATAGTACCAGTCATGAAGTTCAATAACAATTCAAGGCAGCAGCACTAGTTATCATATTATAAGCCCATCACTTATCATGTGTTATCATTGATTTTCATGCACGAGTACAGTAGTATAGCAACATTAACAAAGTATCTTATTGCACAAAAATAAGTTCATTCCACCAACTTTGTAAAGCATGAAGTAGATACGGATTTGTGTCATTATTTGCAGACTATATGTGTTTAGTTAAGTGCAGCAGTATCTCATGACAACAATTGTAAAGCAGCAGTCAACACATGTAAATAACTTGTCAAATCATACTTTCATATAACAATTTGCATTCACATTTATGGTAAATAAAACTAGCATGTATGTGTGCCAATAGCATGTTTCAGCATTATAGTCAGTCACTTCTCCACAGTCATACTTATAGCAGCCTTCAGATTAGCATGAATTGCATCAACGTATACATATCATATCATTATCTTCAATGTAAAAGCTAGTATTCACTACAGGGTATGTAACGAGGAGTTAATCAACTGGTTTCATCCAATTTAAAGCACGTAACTCACTGTGTGTGTAACTTGTGTTCAGACTGTGTGGATAATGCAGGAGAAGGACAACACACTACAGTGTTAGGGTGAGGAGGACTGCCATTGCAAGGGCAGTCTTAGTATCCATTTGGGAAGATTGGAGTCACCTTAGCATGAGATCGTGGTTGAAGGATAGGAGATTGTTGCTAAGGAAGCAGATAGAAGAAGAGGGAGGGCTACGAAAGGCAGCTAAGTGTGAGTTTAGGATGGGAGCTGATTTAGGGCTTTTGGACTGTTTTAGGGCCTTCTGGGGTAGATTTTGAGAATTTTTCATTTTTTGTATTTCTAGGGTTCCCTATAATTCTGCTTTAGGGTTTTAAGGGCTTTAGAGGCTAGGGCAAATTTGTACGGAAGGTGGCCGAAATTTTAGGGAGGCCCAAAAGTGCAAAAAAATAAATTTTTTATTTTTAGGGTTTCTAACATAAAAGTGCAGACCTAAATTTAACTTAAAACTAATAATAAACTAACCCTAGAACTAGGTTTTTTTTTAAAAGAAAATGTGTGATAACCAAGAGAACTAACCCTAGCAAAAAGCCCTACCACAACCTAGGGCATCTAGGGAGGATGGCTAACCTAGAGAGGAAGAGTTCCTAGGTCAGCCTAGAAAAACTAAAAGGAGAGACCCTAGGGCACCCTCAAAAGGAGACGTGCCTCAAATTGCTAAAAGTGATAAGGATGAAAGGTAATGGCCTATCCTAGCAAAAAGTGCAGCACTAGGGCTACCACTAAGACTTGAACATGCACATCCACCAACATTCAAACAAAAAGATGAGAAGCCTGACCTTTTTGTGCTTGTGTTCATCCAACAAATCAAAACATCACCAAGCAAAGAACTTAACCAAAGAATTACCAAAAAAAACTTGCATTAACCCAAAAAAACTTCCTCAAGAGGAGCGCACCCATCCAAAGAGCCCTAGCAGGGTTAAAACAAGTGCATAGTGTATTATCCCATAAGTTTTGTCTTTAAAATGAAAGTGAGGAGATCTATTTATATGATCTCACACTCACTTTTTACAAAATATCTAGGCCTACATGCCTTAAAATATGTCAACTTGAAATTATAAAATGTCAACTTAAAATTAAAACAAAATCATAATAAAATATGGCCTAACGTACGCTCAAGGTAGCCTACGTGGGCTATTTGTATCCCAGATGCCAAAACACACTCAAATAAGCGAATCACTCCAAACAAAAGACTGGAGCGAGCTAGAGGGAGGGAGTTTTACCCCATCTAACCCCTAGAATGCTGTAAAATCCCTCAACGCCCTCCTCAAAGCAAGAAAAGGCCTGGCATGGAAGGCGCGTTTTTTCTGAGGAAATAAGGCCAGGGAGAGAAGGAACCCACTGATTTAAGGGCCAGGAGGGTGTCCAAAGTGGCTATAAAGGTAGACGGACGTCTCGTACTTGAAGCAGAGGCCACCGGAGCACATAAACAGGATATGGAGCCATGTGACCCAGTGGTCAAACCTTAGGAGCCCTGGACACCAACCCCAAGGTTAAAAACCCCATCAAAAGGCAATCAGCAGTGCCATTAAGCCATAGTACTCCTAAAGGATGGACCAAAGGGCCTAGCCATGACCACCGTTTCTCGATAACACCCCTCCTGGTCGAAAAAATGGCCCTCTCTCCTTGGGGTACATTTGAAGGTGCACTGGGTACAGGTGCAACGTAACACCCTCCATATTTAAACATCTTGCCAACATGTCACAAGATAACTCGACTTCATAATTGGTCACATTTTAATTTCCATCGAGATGGTTGGCGCACTCATATATGAGATGGAGTCGCCACTTTAAGATTTGAATCACATGCTTTAATTATAAAATGAATTCGCCCACCACTAGGGACCACTTAGCCACCCTTTTGTTTTACTTTCACAAGCATGTCCCCACATGTTTTTGTACTTCACCATTTTGTCGCATTTTGTCGCATTTTTTGACCCTTTTGCCGCCCCTTTAAGCAAAAAATTCATTACGGGATGTTTTAACCGCCTGAAACATATGAAAAGTGGGTCTCGAGGTAAAGAGGACGCTCTAAGTGTGAAAACAAGCATCCACGCGCCAAAATCCGCCTCCAAATCAAGCTTTTATGCCTTTTACAAATTTTTTAATTAAACCATAAAAAATGGCCTAATTTTGTGGGAAAAAATATTTTTCTCGGAATTGAAAAAAAAACTTAGGGGGATCTAGCACATGTCCATACAACTCAATATTAATGCCTAGCATGCTCATATACATTGACACATGAGTTGTAATAACCTCCTAAGGCCTAACCACCAAGACCACCATTCCAGCTTTGGAGCGGTGAAAAACTCAAAAATTATACATTGTTTATTCAGCATTGCAAAATTGACAAGGGAAAAAACACCTTGGAATGATCGAATTGGTGTCTAAGTCCTAGAAATCCCAACCGTTTACAAATTCATCATGCTAGCACACTTAATGTTAGAACTATTAATCCTCCCTTGTCCAATTTGGTCATATGTATAAATCGGGAGTCATGTCTAAATCAGGAGTCCATTGTAATGTCCTCATCTGATTAGGCATTGAGGACCAAAACCGCTAACCTATGTGATTCCTGTGGGTTCGAGCGGTTACTGACAGTTAGGGAATCATCTAAAGACTGATGCCATCTATAGAAAATCCAGGGCATCATCATGTTATCACCATTAGGTCAAGAAGGGTCACCAGGGCCAAAGGCCACCATCATGCATGTCATCTAAGCATTATTTAATGATGCTTGCACTCATTTAAGTCTCCATGCGCATGCATGCAAGTCAACTGCAAATTAGAAAATAAAGTGACCTAATTAGGTCAAAGATTAGGGTTTTCGCAGTTGAAAGTTATAAAAAGAAGATAAAGTGAAAGGAGACTCACTTTTGATGATTATTATTTTGGAGCTCTTGAATAGCAACACAGCGTGCAGCACAACAGTTGGGGTTGGAGACGGCATCTTCAGCTAGCGGGGTTTCGGCAGTGAGATATCTGTCCTAGTCTCATTCAGGGTAAGCCATACAGGTTCACCATTTGCTCTTTCATTTATTCATAGTTATCCAGTATACGACAGAGATTGTTGCAGGGGCACGTGTGCAGCCGTAAGGGGTTTTCAGCCGGAAAGCCCTAATCATTCGCTGGGTCTTCAGATCTCAGTTTACCTTCGAAACTCAGGCACCATTCTCATCATCGGCATCTTACTCCAATACCCGGTGATTATCAGATCCGATCGTGCTCATCCTGAGCAGTTATCAGCCATTTCGGGATCAGGGGGGCATGAGCAGTTGCACCTCTATAACAATTTGCTAGCCTGCCTAGAGACCTCAGAATTTCTGCATGTGCCAGTCATTCTCTCCGGCACGGGAAGGCTATCAATCCTGCAAATCAGCAGCTTCATCGGACACCTCCTTCACTGAAAACATCACCCTTAGCTGATCCGAGGTTCGTGCTGCTGGGGTTTCACCGGAAGCAGAAGATATCAGTTCATCTCCAATTCAACTCTTGATGCATGCATACTCTCTCAAGAGCAGACCAACCAGCTTATCAGTGGCAAGTGTTCATTCTATCCTACAAATCCTAACCCTAATTTTTGCTATAAAATAGGGATTTTTGCATGGCAATTTGCATGCTCGGTTGTATCAGCGTATTTGCTTAGAATTAGAAAATATCGAGATTTGGGATATTACAGTGGTATCAGAGCTATCTTCTTGGCCAGCTATGGGCTTAAGAAATGAGACAAATGAATACAGAAGGAGACCCTTTTGTAACCTATAGGAGAAGAAAGAGTAGATACACAGGGGAATTTGAGCATATCCAACTAGAGGATATCAGCTCGTACATGGAACAAACAGGTATACACTCCGATAAGGGAAAAGGAATGGGAGAAGAGGAGGACAGATCAACGTATTTGCTTAGAATTAGAAAATATCGGGATTTGGGATATTACAGTGGTATCAGAGCTATCTTCTTGGCCAGCTATGGGCTTAAGAAATGAGACAAATGAATACAAAAGGAGACCCTTTTGTAACCTATAGGAGAAGAAAGAGTAGATACACAGGGGAATTTGAGGATATCCAACTAGAGGATATCAGCTCAGACATGGAACAAACAGGTATACACTCCGATAAGGGAAAAGGAACGGGAGAAGAGGAGGACAGGATGGAGTTTCGCAACTTAATATCTGCATTGCAAGACTTAGCCAAAGGGCAAAAAGATGTACTCAATGCAATCAACAGATTATCTGCGAAACCAGAAATAGGTATCAACAGTACACCTCCCTCACCGGTAGATCGAGGATCTACAAGCAGCAGTGGAAAGGTTGCGTACACTAATATACAGAATACACCGCACATATATAGCAGACCTTCCAACAGGCCTACCATGCCTCACTTCTTGGCAGATACAGTAGGTGGTCCAGTCATGCAGGTAGAACCTAGCAAACCTTTTGGGGCTTATTTGGAGGAATATAGAGACTTAGGGGATGAGTTTCATGCCGCCATGTCTTTTTCGGATTTCTGCAACATGAAGAGTAGGAACAGGCCCAGGAATTTCAACAAGGGATTCAATCACAACTATGAGTTGCAGAAGACCTTGGGCAGGTTAACCATCCCAAACTTTGATGGGACTCGTGGAGGTTCAGCAAGGATATGGATTCAAAAGTTGGATACCTATTTCCAACTCAATCCCATGACAAAGACAGATGCCATTAAATTGGCTACACTCCACCTGGACGGAGAAGCTCACGAGTGGTGGTACCACGGATTGGTGACATTGGGTCACAACACCATACACTCCTACGCTGAGTTCACTCAGAAGCTCATGTAGCGGTTTGACAGGAAGGATCCAGAGATACATTTCAGGGAGTTGCCTCAATTCAAACAGACAGGTAGTGCAAAATCCTTCATCTCAGAATTCCAGAGGATAGCGGTCATGGTAACAAATGTGTCAGAGAGCAGGTTGACTATGTTATTCACTGAGGCCCTAACAGAGCCACTACGGGGATGGGTGAAAGCCTACAAACCCCTCACTCTGCAGGATGCCATTAGCAGAGCTAGTGATCTACAGGATTCAGTCCCCAAGAACAGGTTCCCGCTCAAAACCAACTTCCCTGTTAGGGACAAGGACAAGAAACCTTTCCAGCAGGAGGTTCCCAAGCAAACATGGTTAGACGAGGACACTAGGAAAGACTTGAGGAGGAAAAAACTATGTTTCACTTGTCAGGAACCATGGGTACCAGGACACAGGTGTGCAGGGAAGGCGAAGGCTCACTACATCGAGGTATATTCGGACAGTGATGAGGATGACTATGAGCAGGAAGCCACAGAAGAACTACGGGTAGTTGAGGAAGAATCACACCAAGGTGATACACCAGAGGGAGTCATTGCTACAATATCTGGAGTACCAAGATTCCATACTCTCAGGGTCAGAGGAGTAGTACAGGGTCATAGAGTAGGAATATTGATTGATGGGGGAGCAACCCACAATTTCATTGACTCCGCTTGGGTAGCCAAGAGAGGTATTCAGACCGAGAAGTTCAAAGGATTCACTGTAGCAGTAGCCGGGAACTCCAGCATGGAGTGCAACTACTGGATTCCAAAATTGAATGTCACCTTAGGTAACTATCAGATGGCAGATTGCTTCTATGTAGTAGATGTATCGGATACTCATGTAGTATTGCGTGTTCAGTGGCTTTATTCCATAGGGAAACACACTACAAACTACAGGGCAATGGAAATAGAGTTCCAAGGGCCAGACGGCAAACGGGTAGTTTTGAGGGGCATGAACACTTATCCCCCAAAACCGGTCTCGTCACAGAGAATGGAGGCAGTCCTCCGACAGGATGATATAGAATGGGCTACAGAATGTTTGGTCACCTTTAGGAAACCCCCAAAAACTAGCACACGACACCCAAGTGACATTCAGGCCTTGCTATAGAAGCACGAAAAGGTTTTTCGGGAAATTCCATCAGGTAGACCGCCAGATCGAGGCTTTGAACACATTATTGAGCTAGAGGAGGGGACACAAGCAGTCATCACCACTCCTTACCGGCATCCCAAAAGATACAAGGATGAGATCGAGAAAACAATTAAAGAATTACTGGAGCTTGGATATATTCGGCCCAGTTCTAGCCCCTTCGGATCCTCGGTAGTATTGATCAAGAAGAAGGATGGTACACTGCGAATGTGCATCGACTATCGAGCACTCAACAAAAAGACCATTAAGAACAGGTATCCCATCCCTAGAATTGATGAACTCATGGATGAACTTCGGGAAGCCAAATACTTCTCCAAGATTGGTCTTCGCTTGGGGTACCATCAGATCAGAGTAAGGGACCAAGACATCTCTAGAACAGCTTTTCGCTGTCACTATGGTCACTATGAGTTTTTGGTCATGCCCTTCAGACTTACCAATGCTCCAACCACTTTCCAGTCATGCATGAACCATACCTTCAGAGTTCAGCTACGTAAGTTTTTGCTAGTATTCTTTGATGACATCCTGATTTACAGCAAAACATGGGAAGAGCATCTGAAACACTTGGACGAAGTACTAAGCATTCTAGAAGAACACTCGCTTTGCACGAAGATGTCCAAGTGTGAATTTGGCATGAAGGAAATGTTGTACTTAGGGCACATAATCAATGAGGAAGGAGTACAGGTTGACATGGAGAAAATCCAAGCTATCAGAGATTGGCCCGCGCCAAAAATAATCACAGAATTGAGAGGTTTCTTAGGACTGTGCACCTATTACTGACGGTACGTTAAGGGATTCTCCCAATTTGCAGCACCCCTCACAGATCTCACAAAGAAGGGAGCATTCACCTAGACAGACTTAGCACAGAAAACTTTCGAGGAGATGAAGGTTATTATGAGTTCCTGTCCAGTTTTGGCATTACCAGACTTCTCACAAACCTTTGTAGTAGAATGTGATGCCTCAGGGGAAGGGTTAGGAGCAGTATTGATGCAAAATCATCACCCTATTGCATTTGAGAGCTGTAAATTGAAGAACTACGAGCATGTAATATCCCAAACTGATATTTTCCTGTTTATGTGTATACAGTATATAGATCAGTTGATGGTGAAGAGACTGGTCCCAGCATGCAAGGATTCTGCCGAAGGAATAAAGAGATACACCAAATCATCCTCCACAGGTGAATGCGCCCTCCTCTCAAACTGTATAAGATCCAGAATAATAAATAAGTTGCTGCTGGAAGCCCGAATGATGTGCACTAGGGTTATAATACCCCTTTGATGATGATGGAAGCAGCATGCGGAAGTTCTGAACCCTGTAGGTAGGAAAACGAATTGCTTTGTCTCTGCTCACGGTGACACAGTGTGACGGTGAAACCCTCTGGCTGGATGAATAATCAACCTCCCGGAATAACTGCTGAATGTAACCTGATGATGAACTAGTGCTGAACCTGGATGATCCAACCTGATGATGAACTAGGGCAAATAGATTTCGCTGCCGAAATACACCAGTTAGCTGAGCATGCGCTCAACCCCAACTTAGCTCGTCGAGCTCTCCAATATGACTCCACAAATCAATTATCACATAAGTGACTTCTCCATTCACTTTATCTTTCTTTTATAACTTTCAACTGCGAAAACCCTAACTTTTGACCTAATTAGGTCACTTTATCTTCTAATTTGCAGTTGACTTGCATGCATTCGCAAACCCTAACTTTTGACCTAATTAAGTCACTTTATCTTCTAATTTGCAGTTGACTTGCATGCATGCGCATGGAAACTTAATCGGGTGCATGCATCATTAAATAATGCCCGGATGTCATGCATGCAGGTGGCCTTTGGCTCTAGTGGCCGTCTTCGACCCAATGGTAATATAATATTGATGCCCTAGATCTTCTATATATGGCATCAGTCTTCAACTGATTCCTTGACTGTCAGTACCCGCTCGAACCTATATGAATCACATAGGTTAGCGGGTTGGTCCTCAAATGCCTAAGCAGAAGAGGACATTACAGTCCTCCCCGCTCGAATTTGCTTGTCCTCAAGCAACTGTAAAGCTGGGTGCTGTAATACCTATTCTGCCTCCCAAGTAGCCTCCTCTATAGGCAGATCTTTCCACTGAACAAAGTAATCTCTGATGATTCTATTCCTCAGTTTCCGCTCTCGCACCTCTAGGATGCGCTCCAAAATCCGAACCAATTGCCCCTCGTCATCAAGGGGAGGCAGCTCAGAAGATGTAACAATTTGTTGATCAACCACCTTCTTGAGATTGGAGACATGAAATATGTTGTCAATCTTGCTCTCTGGGGGTAGTTCTAGCTCATATGCTACCTCTCCGACCTTCGGAATTATCTTGTATGGACCATAGAAACGAGGTTGGAGTTTTTCTACTCCTTTCTTTTTAAGAGATGACTGTCGGTAAGGATGGAGGCGTAAATAAACGAAGTCTCCCACCTCAAAACTGTGCTCAACTCTGTGCCTGTCTGCATATATCTTCTGTTGATTCTGAGCAACCTGTATGTTCTCCCTGGGTATCTTGAGGATATCTTGACCCTCCTGAATCCACTCGTTGGCCTTCGGGGCCCTGGTATCGCCAAATATCCGGTCTGCAAAAGTGGAAGCATCATACCCATACAGGGCTCGGAAAGGGGTCATCCTAATGGTCATATGGTAGGTGGTGTTGTAACAATGTTCACCCAAGTGTAACCATTTGATCCATGTCCTCTGCTGACCTGATACATAATTTCTCAAGTATCCCTCAATCCATTTATTAACAATCTCTGTCTACACGTCACTCTGCGAATGATAACTTGTGCTCATGGCTAACTCGATCCCCACTAACCGGAAAAGCTCTTGCCAAAAGGCTACTGTGAATTTGTTGTCCCTGTCACTGACAATGGTCTTGGGTAACCCATGGAGTCTAAATACCTCTCTGAAAAATAGTTCTGCTACCTGTGCTACTGAATAATCTGATGATATGGCAAACAAGTGAGCAAACTTAGTCAATCTGTCCACTACTACGTACAAGCAATCTCTGCCTTGGACCTTGGGCAGCCCAGTAATGAAGTCCATAGAAATGCTCTCCCATTTCTGCTCGGGAATAGGTAAGGGATGTAGTAAACCAGTCGGGTGGATGTGCTCTATTTTGTTTTGTTGGCACAAGCTGCACTCCCTCACATGTTGTATCACATCTTTCTTGAGGCCCTTCCATGAGAACCTTTCTCTAATCTGTCTGTAGATCTTGAGAAACCCCTGATGCCCTGCTAATGGTGAATCGTGCAATGCCTGTAAGATTTTCTTCTTGAGGGGAGACTCTGGAACCAAGAAGATTATGTTTTTGTAGTATATGATATCATCAATGACCCTGTACCTATCATCATGAATCTGTCCATCCAATAGCTCGCAAGCAAACTTATCTTTGGAGTACTCAACCAAAAGATGAGACCTCCAATTTGATGAGATGCTCATAAGGGATAAAGTCGCTGGTCGTCTAGAAAGTGCATCGGCCACTACATTGCTCTTCCCCTTTACGTACTGAATCTCAAAGTCATAAGCCTAAATTTTACTTACCCATTTCTGTTGTCTCTCGTTTAGCTCTTTTTGCTCTAGGAAGTATTTCAAGCTGTTGTGATCTATCTTAACCTTGAACCTGGCACCTACTAAGTACTACCTGAACTTGGTTAGCGCATGGAGGATAGCTAACATCTCTTTGTCATATATCGAATAGTGGCGCTCATACTCTTTAAGCTTCCTACTCTCAAATGCAATGGGGTGGTTGTTCTGCATCAAAACTACCCCAATTCCCTCTCTTGAAGCATCACATTCTAACACAAAGGATTGAGAAAAGTCTGGTAAAGCTAATACTGGGCATGAACTCATTACCTCCTTCATTTTCTTGAATGTTTGTTGTGCTACCTCTGACCAACTAAATGCTCCCTTCTTGGTAAGATCTGTGAGGGGTGCGGTCATCTATGAGAATCCGCTGACATACCTCCTGTAGTAGGTGCAAAGGCCCAAAAAGCCCCTCAGTTCTGTCACATTTTTAGGTGTAGGCCAATCCAAAATTGCCTGAATCTTCTCTAAGTGCACCTGGACCCCGTTGGCCCCTATCACATGTCCTAAGTACAACATCTCCTGCATGTTGAACTCACACTTGGACATTTTGGCATATAGTGACTGCTCCTGTAGAATACCAAGTACTTCATCAAAATGTCTCAAATGTTCTTCCCAAGTCCGACTGTATATCAATATGTCGTCGAAGAATACCAGAATATATTTATGCAACTGTGTCCTGAAGATATGGTTCATGCATGATTGGAAAGTAGCTGGTGCATTAGTGAGCCCAAATGGCATCACTAGAAACTCATAATGTCCATAGTGGCAACGGAAAGCAGTCTTTGGAACATCCTATTCCCTGACCCGAATCTGATAGTACCCTGAGCGGAGATCAATTTTGGAAAAGTACTTTGCCCCCTGTAGTTCATCTATTAACTCATCAATCCTAGGGATGGGATACCTGTTCTTTATGGTCTTCTTATTGAGTGCCCTGTAATCAATGCACATGCGTAAGGTTCCATCCTTTTTCTTCACTAGCACTACTGAAGATGCAAAGGGACTGGAGTTAGGTTTGATGTATCCCAACTTGAGTAGTTCCTTGATTGTACTCTCGATCTCATCTTTATACCTCTTGGGATGTCTGTAAGGAGTGGTGATAACTGTTTGGGTCCCCTCCTCTAACTCAATAATGTGCTCAAATCCCCTATTTGGAGGACGAACTGCTGGAAGGTCTCCGAATACTACCTTGTGCTTCTGTAGTAAGGCCCCTATATCTACTGGATGTTGTGTGGCCTCATCTGGTGGTTTCCTGAAGGTAACCATACACTATGCAACCCACTCAATATCTCCTTGCCGAAGTACTGCCTCCATCCTGTGTGATGTCACTGTTGTGGGAGGATAGGTATTCATCCCTCTCAATACCACCTTCTGTCCTTCTGCTCCTATAAACTCCATCTCCATGGTCTGGTAATTTGTGGAATACTTCCCTATGGAATACAACCACTGAACTCCTAGTACCACATTCATGTCAGGTACATCTACCACATAGAATGTCTCTATTACTGTATAATTCCCAAGTGTTACCTTTAATTTAGGAATCCTTTGACTACACTCCATGGTGTGACCTGCTGCTGCTACCGAAAACCCATCAAAGCTCTCAGTCTAAATGTCTCTCTTTTTAACCCATGCAGCATCAATAAAGTTATGGGATGCCCCACCATCTATCAGTACTCCCACTCTGTGGCCCTGTACGGTACCTCTGATCCGAAGAGTGTGGAATCTAGGAACCCCTGTCATGGTAGCAATGGTACCTCCTGAGGCCTGTCCCTCAGCAACTGTCTCTGTTGTCTCTCCCTGCTCCTGATCCTGGTAATCCTCATCCTCCTCCCTGTCGGAATAAGCCTCTATGTAGTAAGCCTTTCCTTTTCCTGAACATCTGTGACCTGGTATCCATGGTTCCTAGCAAGTGAAACATAACTTTTTTCTTCTAAGGTCCTGTCAGGTATCATTGTCATCCATTCTTTCTTGGGCCATGGTTTCCTTTCTTTATCTTTAATAGGAACATTGGTCCTGGGAGGAAACCTATTTTTGGGCACTGCATCCTGCAAGTCTCTAGTCCGTCTGATGGCATCTGCTAGGGTGGTGGGCCTATAAGACTTGACCCATCCCCGTAAGGGTTCAGTGAAAGCCTCAGTGAACAACATAATCAACCTGCTCTCTGATATATCTATGACCATGACTACTATCCTCTGAAACTCAGATATAAAAGCATCTGCACTCCCTGTCTGCTTGAGCTGTGCCAGCTCCCTAAAGTGTACCTCTGGATCCTTCCGATCAAACCGCTCAATGAGCCTCTATGTAAAATCTGTGTATGAGGTGATGGTGTTGTGACCCAGTGTCACTAACCCGTAGTACCACCACTCATGTGCTTCTCCATCCAAATGCAAAGTAGCCAATTTAATGGCATCTGTCTCAATCATGGGGTTGAGCTGGAAGTATGTATCCAACTTCTGCACCCAATTCCTAGCTGGGCCACCCCGGGTGCTCTCAAAGGTAGGGATAGTCAGTTTCCCTACGGTGCGCTATAACTCATAGTTCTGGGTGAATGGCCTATTATAAGCTTTGGGTTTGTTCTTACTTTTAAAGTGGCAGAAGTCAATGAAGGTCATGGCTGAATGGAAGTTCTCTCCTAAAGCCCTATATTCTCTCAGATAGGCACTCATGGGTTCTTTTGGTTCTGCTTGTGCTAGAGGCACTGCAGCTGGACTATCTAAGAATTGAGGCATGGTAGGTCGGAAAGGCTTGTATATATGGGTATGGCTTTGCATGTTGGTATGTAAGTGCTCCCTACTACTGCTAGTGGATACCCTATCACTGTTGGGAAATAAGGGACTGTGTGAGGTGGGCCCATTCTTCTCAGTCATTTCCCTGAAGGTGCTCATCATTTCTTTTTGCCCAGTGGTGAGTTGTGTGTTTGTCCACACATCTATGTGCTCAATTTAATACTTTATTACAACTCCCCAAGGGGGTACGAACATGTGGTACAAAAAAATAAAATGGGCCTAGAAATCCTGATGAACTTCTAAACCCTAATCATGAACAAGTAACCTTGTTCAAACTTTGTCGTCTCACTTGAAGTCTAACTCTGTATGACTTAGTCGACAACAGGATTTTCCCAGTCAACTGCTAAATCAAGTTGTAACAATCCCCATCCGACTCCTTATTGGAGTGTCCTCAGGATTGTGTCAATGATGATGATAATACTTGTACTCTAGATCTACCTCAAGAAGAAACCATCACAGAAACTTTTAAAGAAAATTTTGATGAAGTCTGTATGGTATATGATGAAACTCCTCTATGTTCTCCACTTAGTGATGAGGTTTTGGAAAATTTTACTTCTTGTAATATTTTCGAAACTAGGCCTTCTGAGGATGACTATTGTGAACAAGAAGATGGACATAACCAGGAGCATGAGGCATTTAATGAAGACTCCCCCATGTTTGACAAAGATATTGATGATAACTATTGGTTATTTATGGAGAATCCCATTTATGATGTATCTAGAGAGGGGAGTGTTGATTCAAAGTCTACTGAGGGTTTTGTGGAAAATCCGATCTATCGCATGTCCATAGAAGAGAGCGATCAATCAGATATTTTGGGAAGGATTAGTATAGCAGAGAAGCATGCAGAATTTTCACATGATCAGTTAGAGCCTTATATGGGTATCAATAGCGAAGACATTGAGAAACAGTATCATGAAGAGTCAAATGTGATGCAGTCAATGGAATATCAGCTTCAACCATCATCTTCACATATAGAGGTTCGTTATGATTTGGAGCATCTTGGGGCTTATACAACTAGTTATCATTCGATAAGCCTTGATGATCAGTATGATGGTGTAGTCGATCTGCCTCATCATGTCAATTTGTATATTAGCCATATCTAGTCATACTCCTCGTACCGTCGTGTATATCCGGAGTTCCCTTCCCCCCTGTTTAATCCACTCATGAATTCATAAACTTAAAATCGACCAAGAACAATTGCAATATATTCAACACTCCAACAACACTTCATTTTCAGCACTGGTCTTTGCTTTTATTGTATAAGCAATTTCTTTAATTTACAATGCGTTGATTGATTATATTGCTCATGCGGTTGTCTTAATCACGATTGCAATCTCTTGTGCGATTTTACAAAAAACTCCTAAAAAACTTACTCAATCCATAAACCACCACTAAACGCTTAATTAGCCTTAGTAACTCTTAGGGTCTACCCCCCTTGGCTTCGTTAGAAGTTTTCCTAAATGGAGGAGTCAAGATCAAGTGACAATACTTGACTCGAGACTTGCCCCCAAGGACACACTTAGTGGCTTGAAGATTTCTGCCATGCAAACCTAACCCCCCCAGGTGCATGAAAGGCAACAATAGGTCCTAGAGGATCTTCTTCATCCCATTGAAAACCATAACCTTGGTTTTACCTAGTTTAACATTCAGTTGCCTAACATTATGAAAGAGAGAAAGGGTGTATCCAATTGTCTCTGCAGTAAAAATCAGCACCATAAACTTGTGTTAAACCTTCGAATAACTGTGAAAATGTTATGATAGATACTTTTGCCACCTAAAAAAGTTGACCATGGAAAAGTCTTCCAACTATTAGGTTTGTTCCTGAGGGCAACTATGAGTTTAAAACCCAATGTCACCTCAATTCCTAACTCCTTCGTTTAGACCTGACTCCTAAAAAGGTGAAGGGGGGGAGTCCATATTTATTATGTTTCAAAGGTTGTATTTTAGGAGTTAAAAGATGAATAAATTAATTTAAGCTTTATGACGATCAATCATGCAAAAATGCAATAAGCTTTATGACTCTTGTCGCTTTAGATCAATCCGGAGAATGATCAAGAGGGAGACCCTACTTGTTAATGTAATTGTAACTTCGGAAGATATTCACTTGTATATTTCATATTGTATTTTATTGTACCCCGACGGAGATGTTTATTCCTCCGATCGGGAGAGTCACTATTGTATTTAAGTCATGTAAAGTCATTGAGGTTAATCCTCCATTGTATGTCAGGGCATTAGACCCCAGAGTTAAGTTATAATAGGGTTATTAGACTCTCCTAGAGAAGTCGGCTCTGTTGAGGGAAAAAGTCAAGTCAGGATAAAGTATAAATAGAGAGGGTGCCTCTCTATTTACTCACTCACTCACTCATCAAGTTCGCATAAGTAAGAGAGAAGACAAGTTCACACAAGTGAGAGAGAGAGAAGCTGTGAAGGACATCTCCATATTTTGGGTTTCACTTTTTACTATTGGTGCTCATTCTATCTCCGAGGAAGTTGTGGGGTTTTCTCTTTTATGGTTTCCCCGAGGAAAGCCTTTGTGTCTTTTGTCTCTTGTGATTATTGTTGTGCATATTATTGTCTCAAATAAGATCCTAGATCATATTGAATAAACTATAAAAATCTAACATGGTATCAGAGCCAAACTGAGAAGGCGGTATAGTGCAACTACAGAAGCTAGGGCTTCTTATCTTTTGGGTCTCTCTCCACAGATCATTAAGGAAAGGAGGCTAGGCTAACTCACCTTAGGAGGGCGCATTTTTTTGTCGAAGCAGAATTTGATTATGAGCATTTTAACTTTTTGGCCTGTCAGCTGCGGGAAATTAGGGCTTTTCCCAGAAGTGGAATTTTGGAGTGCAATCATTCTAGGATTGTTCTCCTCTTCAAAATTGAAATTTTGAGGCCAAGATCGAAATTTTTGGTTGGGTAAAACTCTGGGAAAGTCAAACCCTAGTTTGACTCTGGACAAGAAAAACCAGAACTGCAGAAGACCAGCTCCAAATCCAGCCTGAGCATCTCAAATTGGTAAGATAAAAATATTTTGTATTTCCATTTGAGGTTCTCGTTAAAGATGTCTCACCACACCAAGCTTGAGGATAAGCATGAAGGCGCTGATAACTTCCAAGCATGGAAGTATAGGATTTCACTAGTCCTTAAAGAGAATGAATTGGACACCTACATAAATGAAGAGGTTCCAATTCCAGAGGGAGATGAGGCTAAAGCCTTACACAAGAAGAACTTGGTCAAGGCCAATAGGATTATCGTTGATTCTATCAAGGATCACCTTATACCACATGTGTCTTCCTTAAAGACAAGTAAAGAGATGTTTGATTCCTTGACCAAGCTATTTGAAGGAAAGAATATAAATCGGAAGATGACCTTGCAAAATCAGTTGAAGAATGTGAAGATCCAGAATGCAGAAACCATACAATCATACTTTACAAGGGTCTCTCAAATCAAGGAACAACTTGAAGCTGTGGGAGAAGACATAGAGAATGGAGAAGTTGTGATGACCACCTTGAATGGTCTCCCTAGGTCATGGGACTCCTTTATTCAAGGAATTTGTGCTAGAAGAAAGTTAATCACTTTCAGTAGGCTGTGGGAGGAATGCTCACAAGAAGAAGCTCAAATTATAGCTTGAGAAGAAAAGATAGGAAATCAAGATCAAGCTCTCACAGCACACACCAAGAATAACAAAAAGGAGCACTCTCATCACAAGAAAGAAAAAAATAACCACCAGAATCAAAGGGATAACCTTAGAAGACCCAGGAGAGATCTATCTAATATTAGATGCTATGCTTGTGATGAGAAGGGAGATTTTTCCAGAGACTGTCCCAAGAACAAAAGGAAGAACAACAACAAGAAAAGACATCATGCTCACACTGCAGAGGATGATGAACCTCCCAGGAAAAGAACTAGAGGAGACAATGAAGATTCTTCAAGCGATGAAGAATATGTTCCGATTTCAGCTCTCACATGTACCATTTCACATGGGAGCAACGATTGGCTTGTAGATAGTGGGGCTTCCAAGCATATGACAGGATTTAAAGAAACCTTTGTGAATCTATTTGAACATGAGTCACCTCACAAGGTGAAACTTGGGGATGACTACCAATACCCTATAAAAGGAAGTGGTGAAGCATCTTACAAGTTGAACTCTGGAAAATCTTTGAAGATGAAGGATGTTCTATATGTACCAGGGTCCAGGACTCAAGAAGAATCTTCTCTCCATATCTGCATTGGATGCAAAAGGTATGAGGGTTGCATTTATTGATGGCCAAGTTCTTATGTGGCCAAAAGGAAAGACCATAGATGATGCAGTAGTGATTGGAGAGCAAGAGGGAGGCTTATACAAACTGAAGGGCCAACCTGAACAAGCCTTGATCCATGACTCTATGGAGCCAAGTGAATTATGGCATAGAAGACTTGCACATGTGCACTTTAGAGCCTATCACTTGCAAGCAAAGTAGTTAACGGTCTTCCTGAAATCCAGACAAAGCATGAAGGCATCTTCAAAGGATGTGCAAAAAGAAAGAACATAAAGAAGACATTTCCAAGTAGCGAGAGCAAAGCAAAAAGAATCTTGGAAGCCATCCATTCTAATGTATGTGGTCCAATGGCATCCAGTTCATTGAGTGGGTATGTATATTATGTTTCTTTCATTGATGATTTTTCTAGGAAGACTTGGATATATTTCTTGAAGAACAAAGATGAAGTATTCAACAAATTTAAGGAATTCGAAGCCCCGATAGAAAATCACACGAAAAAGAAAATCAAGACCTTTCGATCAGACAATGGCAAGGAATTATGCAGAGGTTCAGGCATTAAGAGGGAGTTGACCACTCCATACAATCCACAACAAAATGGAGTTACAGAAAGGAAGAATAGAACGATTATGGAAGCAACAAGAGCAATGCTTCATGATCAAGATCTTCCTATGCATTTATGGGCAGAAGCTGCAAGAACAGCCGTGTATGTACAAAATCGTACTCCACATAGAATACTGGACAACAAGACAATAGAAGAAGCTTTCTCCGGTGAGAAACCAGAAGTCGACCACCTCATAATATTTGGTTTCCTGGTGTACATACACATTTCGAAGGAGAAAAGAACGAAGTTAAACCCTTCAAGAAAGAAGGGCATATTTGTGGGATATAGTGAAAACTCGAAGGCTTACAGAATATACTTTCTAGGGTACAAGAAGATCGATATCAACAGGGACGTGACATTTGATGAAGTCTCGGCATACAACAAATCCAGAAAACTACATATTGAAGACATTGAAGAACCAGAAGTGCCCAGGATTCGAGATACAACAATGAATGAAGCAACTCCAGAAGAAAATCGAGAAATGCAAGAACCTCGGGAACCTGTAGATCCACCCCGTGAGAAGAATTATCGCAAGAGGAAACCAACATGGGTACGAGAGGCAATTTTAGATGCAGAGAGATATGGCGCTCCAGAAGGAATACACAGAGAAAGCAAGAGACCTAGGCCATACTCTGACTACGTAGCCCTGCTGTGCGACATTATTAACAAGGAACCTTCCAACTATGAAGAAGCGGCAGAAAAGAAAGAATGGAAGGATGCCATGATCGAGGAATACCAGTCGATCATGAAGAATGATGTCTGGTATGTGGTCCCGAGACCAGAAGTGAAGTCTGTTGTGACTTCCAAGTGGATCTACAAGATCAAGCATGTTGCAGATGGCAACATAGAGAAATATAAAGCGAGATTTGTGGCACGTGGCTTCTCCCAGAAGTAAGTGATAGATTATGAGGAGACTTTTGCACCTGTAGCCAGATATACTTCCATCAGAACAATACTTGCTCTGGCTGCAGTGATGAAATGGAAGGTACACCAGATGGATGTCAAGACAATATTCTTGAATGGTGTAGTGGAAGAGGAAGTGTATGTGGAGCAGCCACTCGGATTTGAGACACATGACAGGCAGACTCATGTGTGCAAGTTGAAGAAATCTTTGTACGGACTGAAGCAAGCACCCAGGGCATGGTACGGCAGGATGGACAGCTTCGTGACTAGTTTGGGCTTTACCAAGAGTAAAGCAAACTCCAACCTTTACAACAAGGTTGAGGAAGGGAACCCAGTAATACTCCTACTGTATGTAGATGACCTGTTTGTGAAAAGTGAGGATGGGTTGATTACAGATACAAAGAGGAAGCTTGCTGCCGAGTTCGAGATGAAGGACTTGGGCATGATGCATTATTTTCTAGGTATGGAGGTGCGGCAGAGTGCAGATGGAGTCTTCCTTGGTCAAGTGAAGTATACAGAAGAGATCTTGAAGAGATTTGGAATGATGGACTACAAGGCAATAGCCACACCCATGGCATCGAACTTGAAGCTACTTTGTGATGCTTCATCAGAGTCAATTGATGCCACGATGTATCGTCAGATGATTGTGTCATTAATGTACCTAACAAACATGAGATCAGACATATGCTTTGCCGTGAACACTTTGATCCAGTTCCTAACGGATCCAAGACAAGTTCACCTGGTTGTTGCAAAGCATATACTGAGGTACCTAAAGGGTACAGTTGATTATGGACTCAAATATGACGCGAATCAAAAGGTTAACCTACAGGGTTATGTTGATTCGGACTGGGCTGGCAGTGCCGTAGATAGGAAGAGCACTTCGGGGTGTTGTTTCAGTATGGGATCAGGTGTGATTTCTTGGTTTAGCAGGAAGCAGTCCTGCATGGCACTGAGTACAGCCGAAGCAGAGTATGTCGCAGCTTGTTCGACCAATTGTGAGGCAGTATGGCTCAGGAAGCTACTATCTTATTTATTTGATCTCCAGTTAGAGGCGACTTGTATCTTCTGTGACAACCAGAGTTGTGTGAAGTTGTTCGAGAACCCAGTTTTCCATGACAAGTCGAAGCATATTGAGATCAAGTACCACTATATCAGGATATGGTGCAGAGAGGAGCAGTGAAGCTCCAGTATGTTGCGATGGATGAGCAGATAGCCGATGTGTTGACCAAGCCACTAGCTAGAGTGAAGTTTGAATACTTCAGAGAAAAGCTTGGTGTACTTCAAATCGAGGTTCCCTCCAAGGGGAGGTCATGAGTCCGAAAGACATAGATGCACAAGAGCCTTTCTCACATGGTGGTAGGTGTGTCCTCCCATGGTGTAGATGTAAGGGTTGTGGTTGTTCCATCTTGGTTGAAGTGTGTGCATCTGGGCGGTGCTCCGAGTGGTGATGAGATGGTAGTAGCGGCTTCAGGTTTTGCAAAGGCATATAATCAATCCTGGGAGATCCTTCAGGTTTTGTAGAGGCATATAATCAGTCCTGGGATGCTCCTTCAAGTTTTGCAGAGTCATATAATCAGTCTTGGGAGATCCTTCAGGTTTTGCAGAGGCAATGTAATAAGTCCTGAGCTATACCTACATGATGATTTTAAGACATACATGGAGGCTAGGCCTACATCCAACATGAAAAAGGGTTGGCTCTGTAGAACTTCCTATGACGAGTAGATTCAAGGGATATCACCTTTTGATCGAAATGATGAGGACAGCAGCAGTAGTGACAATGATGATCCAGCTTTGATGATGATCTAGCATTGAAGACTTGTGCCTACATGTATTGATGTCTGTGTCAAGAGAATTCCTTCCTAGTTAAGAGGGAGTGTTAATGTAATCGTAACTTCGGAAGATATTCACTTGTATATTTCATATTGTATTTTATTGTACCCCAACGAAGATGTTTATTCCTCCGATCGGGAGAGTCACTATTGTATTTAAGTCTTGTAAAGTCATTGAGGTTAATCCTCCATTGTATGTCGAGGCATTAGACTATAGAGTTAAGTTATAATAGGGTTATTAGACTCTCCTAGAGAAGTCGGCCCTATTGAGGGAAAAAGTCAAGTCAAGATAAAGTATAAATAGAGAGGGTGCCTCTCTATTTACTCACTCTCTCACTCATCAAATTCGCATGAGTAAGAGAGAGGAGAAGTTCGTACAAGTGAGAGAGAGAGAAGTTGTTGAAGGACATCTCCATATTTTGGGTTTCACTTTTTACTATTGGTGTTCATTCTATCTTTGAGGAAGTTGCGGGGTTTTCTCCTTTATGGTTTCCCCGAGGAAAATCTTAGTCTCTTGTCTCTTGTGATTATTGTTGTGCATGTTATTCTCTTAGATAAGATCTTATATCATATTGAATAAACTGTAAAAATCTAATACTACTAACCTATCAGGGCTAGCGAACTTACTCAAGACACTCTAAGGGGTTTGCAATGAGTACAAGAGGTGAATAATGAGTAAGTAAAACCTAGATCTATAGAATAAACGTGGTATGGAGGTTAGGGCAAAGTTGGGAAGGCTTAGCTAATAGGGAAAATGACCCACCTTTGTGAAGATTGTACCACAAAGAGTTTAGGAACGTAGATCTAGAGAGATCTAGCCACACACAAGAAAACCCACATGGGACCCCCTAGGGTTTAGGCAAAACTAAACAAAGTGGACCCAAAAGAGTTGATCGAGATATCACAAGCCTAGATCTAGTAGCTTGAAGGATGGATATGTGAAAACAAAGTGGGTTCAAGCATACCCGACAAATATATCTGAACAAATGGTCACCCACCCAAGGAGAGTGCCCCCACCTAGAGAGACTAGTGCTAGATCCCGCGGCAAATAGAGTCCGATTCTTATGAAATTAGAGATCTAGGGTTTATTCAACAATCTCCAAGTGGGTTTTGATGGTTGTCATCAAAAACTCACTGGATCTATCAAATATACAAAACTAGGGTTTGAAAGAAAGGGTTTTGATTGACAATTGGATGAAAATAATGAAAAACAATACTAACCTTCAGATATGTTACCACCTAAGTTATACTTAGTGGTTTTTTATCAAGTGAGCCTGGTGAACCGGACAAGGATAACTTGTTCGGACTTAAGAAGACCTTCGGAAGTACTTCTAG